>JAUTXW010004930.1:600000-893009 GCA_030620095.1 Kuschelorhynchus macadamiae
CATCTGCGAATTTATGCAAATAGTATATAAGCGTGTGGATGATGGTCAATGTGTAGCGGGTCTTTTTTCGATCTCTCTCGTGCGTTTGACAGTCTTGAGATAGGCTTCATCATGAATATAAACTATCAGCCAACGGAATAAGGGGAAGTATGACTAATCTATTGTACTCATACCTCACGGATAGAAGGTTCTAGTGCCCCAAGGCTCCGTGCTGGGACCATTGCTATTTCTCATTTTCATAAATGATATGCCCAATCACATCAACAAGGGAAAGGTCGTTATGTTTGCTGATGACTGATCAGTAGTGGTGTCAGCGCGGACGTCTGAGGAACTCCAGAACTTAGTTCAAAATGTTATGAGTAACTTCGAAACTTGGTGTACAAAAAATAATTTAATACTCAATCTGCAAAAAACTGTGTATATCAACTTTAGATGTCGAATTAATTCGCCAGTTATTGATATTGTTTCGTTGCCATCATCAGAAAGCTGTAAGTTTTTAGGTCTGCTTGTAGATCAGTTTTTAACATGGGAATGTCATGTCGATTATGTTTCAAACAAATGTAATTCCGCATATTTTGCTATAATTCATCTCCCAATTTACAAGAAACACCCTATCCAAAATATTTGAACGGGTATATTATAATCGCATTATAAACTTTTTGGACAAACATCAAGTGCTTGCAGCGGCTCAAAATGGTTTTCGTGCCAATAAATCTACATCTGCGAATTTATGCAAATAGTATATAAGCGTGTGGATGATGGTCAATGTGTAGCGGGTCTTTTTTCGATCTCTCTCGTGCGTTTGACAGTCTTGAGATAGGCTTCATCATGAATATAAACTATCAGCCAACGGAATAAGGGGAAGTATGACTAATCTATTGTACTCATACCTCACGGATAGAAGGTTCTAGTGCCCCAAGGCTCCGTGCTGGAACATTGCTATTTCTCATTTTCATAAATGATATGCCCAATCACATCAACAAGGGAAAGGTCGTTATGTTTGCTGATGACTCATCAGTAGTGGTGTCAGAGCGCACGTCTGAGGAACTCCAGAACTGAGTTCAAAATGTTATGAGTAACTTCGAAACTTGGTGTACAAAAAATAATTTAATACTCAATCTGCAAAAAACTGTGTATATCAACTTTAGATGTCGAATTAATTCGCCAGTTATTGATATTGTTTCGTTGCCATCATCAGAAAGCTGTAAGTTTTTAGGTCTGCTTGTAGATCAGTTTTTAACATGGGAATGTCATGTCGATTATGTTTCAAACAAATGTAATTCCGCATATTTTGCTATAATTCATCTCCCAATTTACAAGAAACACCCTATCCAAAATATTTGAACGGGTATATTATAATCGCATTATAAACTTTTTGGACAAACATCAAGTGCTTGCAGCGGCCCAAAATGGTTTTCGTGCCAATAAATCTACATCTGCGAATTTATGCAAATAGTATATAAGCGTGTGGATGATGGTCAATATGTAGCGGGTCTTTTTTCGATCTCTCTCGTGCGTTTGACAGTCTTGAGATAGGCTTCATCATGAATAAACTATCAGCCAACGGAATAAGGGGAAGTATGACTAATCTATTGTACTCATACCTCACGGATAGAAGGTTCTAGTGCCCCAAGGCTCCGTGCTGGGACCATTGCTATTTCTCATTTTCATAAATGATATGCCCAATCACATCAACAAGGGAAAGGTCGTTATGTTTGCTGATGACTCATCAGTAGTGGTGTCAGCGCGGACGTCTGAGGAACTCCAGAACTTAGTTCAAAATGTTATGAGTAACTTCGAAACTTGGTGTACAAAAAATAATTTAATACTCAATCTGCAAAAAAACTGTGTATATCAACTTTAGATGTCGAATTAATTCGCCAGTTATTGATATTGTTTCGTTGCCATCATCAGAAAGCTGTAAGTTTTTAGGTCTGCTTGTAGATCAGTTTTTAACATGGGAATGTCATGTCGATTATGTTTCAAACAAATGTAATTCCGCATATTTTGCTATAATTCATCTCCCAATTTACAAGAAACACCCTATCCAAAATATTTGAACGGGTATATTATAATCGCATTATAAACTTTTTGGACAAACATCAAGTGCTTGCAGCGGCCCAAAATGGTTTTCGTGCCAATAAATCTACATCTGCGAATTTATGCAAATAGTATATAAGCGTGTGGATGATGGTCAATGTGTAGCGGGTCTTTTTTCGATCTCTCTCGTGCGTTTGACAGTCTTGAGATAGGCTTCATCATGAATAAACTATCAGCCAACGGAATAAGGGGAAGTATGACTAATCTATTGTACTCATACCTCACGGATAGAAGGTTCTAGTGCCCCAAGGCTCCGTGCTGGGACCATTGCTATTTCTCATTTTCATAAATGATATGCCCAATCACATCAACAAGGGAAAGGTCGTTATGTTTGCTGATGACTGATCAGTAGTGGTGTCAGCGCGGACGTCTGAGGAACTCCAGAACTTAGTTCAAAATGTTATGAGTAACTTCGAAACTTGGTGTACAAAAAATAATTTAATACTCAATCTGCAAAAAAACTGTGTATATCAACTTTAGATGTCGAATTAATTCGCCAGTTATTGATATTGTTTCGTTGCCATCATCAGAAAGCTGTAAGTTTTTAGGTCTGCTTGTAGATCAGTTTTTAACATGGGAATGTCATGTCGATTATGTTTCAAACAAATGTAATTCCGCATATTTTGCTATAATTCATCTCCCAATTTACAAGAAACACCCTATCCAAAATATTTGAACGGGTATATTATAATCGCATTATAAACTTTTTGGACAAACATCAAGTGCTTGCAGCGGCCCAAAATGGTTTTCGTGCCAATAAATCTACATCTGCGAATTTATGCAAATAGTATATAAGCGTGTGGATGATGGTCAATGTGTAGCGGGTCTTTTTTCGATCTCTCTCGTGCGTTTGACAGTCTTGAGATAGGCTTCATCATGAATAAACTATCAGTCAACGGAATAAGGGGAAGTATGACTAATCTGTCATACCTCACGGATAGAAGGTTCTAGTGCCCCAAGGCTCCGTGCTGGAACATTGCTATTTTTCATTTTCATAAATGATATGCCCAATCACATCAACAAGGGAAAGGTCGTTATGTTTGCTGATGACTCATCAGTAGTGGTGTCAGAGCGCACGTCTGAGGAACTCCAGAACTGAGTTCAAAATGTTATGAGTAACTTCGAAACTTGGTGTACAAAAAATAATTTAATACTCAATCTGCAAAAAACTGTGTATATCAACTTTAGATGTCGAATTAATTCGCCAGTTATTGATATTGTTTCGTTGCCATCATCAGAAAGCTGTAAGTTTTTAGGTCTGCTTGTAGATCAGTTTTTAACATGGGAATGTCATGTCGATTATGTTTCAAACAAATGTAATTCCGCATATTTTGCTATAATTCATCTCCCAATTTACAAGAAACACCCTATCCAAAATATTTGAACGGGTATATTATAATCGCATTATAAACTTTTTGGACAAACATCAAGTGCTTGCAGCGGCCCAAAATGGTTTTCGTGCCAATAAATCTACATCTGCGAATTTATGCAAATAGTATATAAGCGTGTGGATGATGGTCAATATGTAGCGGGTCTTTTTTCGATCTCTCTCGTGCGTTTGACAGTCTTGAGATAGGCTTCATCATGAATAAACTATCAGCCAACGGAATAAGGGGAAGTATGACTAATCTATTGTACTCATACCTCACGGATAGAAGGTTCTAGTGCCCCAAGGCTCCGTGCTGGGACCATTGCTATTTCTCATTTTCATAAATGATATGCCCAATCACATCAACAAGGGAAAGGTCGTTATGTTTGCTGATGACTCATCAGTAGTGGTGTCAGCGCGCACGTTGAGGAACTCCAGAACTGAGTTCAAAATGTTATGAGTAACTTCGAAACTTGGTGTACAAAAAATAATTTAATACTCAATCTGCAAAAAACTGTGTATATCAACTTTAGATGTCGAATTAATTCGCCAGTTATTGATATTGTTTCGTTGCCATCATCAGAAAGCTGTAAGTTTTTAGGTCTGCTTGTAGATCAGTTTTTAACATGGGAATGTCATGTCGATTATGTTTCAAACAAATGTAATTCCGCATATTTTGCTATACTTCATCTAAGAAACATTTTAGATGAGAAATCGCTCCGTAGTGTTTACTATTCACTGGTGTATTTTCATTTAAATTATATTGTTGTTCTTTGGGGTAATTCAGTCGATCTAATAGAGTATTTTTATATATGGATTAAAATTCACAGATAGTTGTAAACCAGTGTTCATCGCAAAAAAAATTACGACATTCTCCCGTATTTACATTTTTAGAGCTTTGATGTATGTAAAAATGAATGAAAGGAGATTTGCAACCAATTCTGCTTTTCATGATTACCAAACCAGAAATGCAAATAAGCTGTCAATAGTTAGTCAATAGTCTTATTTAATAAACTACCTAATGAAATAAGATCTCTGAACTTGAAATGTTTTAAAGCTAAAACAAAAAAATTCCTGATTGGAAAGAGTTACTACTCGGTGTCAGAACACTTAAATGATAGTGTATGTCCAAGTGACTTTCAAGATATGTATCTTGATTTTATTTATAATTCTATCCTATCATGTCTATGTCTTTCATAAATATTTAGATATAAGTTGATATTTTTGACGTGTACATCCATCATTGATGGCTGCTGTTAAGCAGGTATGAAATAAAGATTTTGATTTTTTTTGCTTATTTTTCGAAATCTCGAAAATGATCCAATTTAAAAAATTTCAACGCAGATTTAACTTCAAACCCTTTTTTATCCAAAATGGCTGCTTTTAGCGACAAATACTAAGAGCACCTTTTTTATGTAGAATTAAATGGAGAATTGGTCTGCCTAGTCAAAAATGACAAAAAAAAGGCTTCACAAAAAGTTATAGTTAATTAAATTTAGGAACAACACTGTATGTGGCGCCCTCTAACATTAAATAAAAAACTAAGTTAATATTTGAATTTCTCGTCATCAATATACCCAGAATCCCAAATTTTGTCCAATTGTCACGTTCCTTAACAAAAATATAAGAAAAAAACCAAAGAAAATTGTTTTTTTGGACGCACTGTGTCTCGGAAACAAAGCCGTTTCAGACCCATGTTCATATGAACTTTTCATCCTAAAATTAGTCAAAGAATCGCCCCTTAAAGTTTGTACAGGGTGTTCCAGCGAGGACTGAACAGGGACCTATTTTCGACCTTCCTTGTATTTTGGAAAAATTCAAAATAGCCAATCGATGTATTTTTTCTTGTAGAATCCAAAAATGTCATCGAAAAAATATTTGAACCAGAAACAAAAGAGTTACGCTATGCATCAGGTGTTTTTTAAATGGAATGTATCGTTTTTTATACGATTTTTGGAAAGAGTGATTTTTTTTATGTCCGTTCTGATTAAAAGAATTGATTTTGCGATAGCTGTTTATATTACATTTTAATGTTTTACAAACTAAAATTTTAGCTTCACCTGTTTAAAATATACGATAGGTTGGTATAGGTGATCAAGGTAAAATGACGTTTGAATGCTTTGTCAATAAAAATTGACATTATTTTAATTATTGTCGCAGTCTTCACCTAAAAAATATATATTTGACTCTGATCGAAATGAAATACTCTTTGGACGAGAGACTACAGATTGTTATGCTATTTTACAAGTGCCAAGAAAATGCAAGAGAAGCAAGAAGAAGATTTATTGCAAATTTTCATAGAAATATATCCATCAATACAATTTTAAGGATAAAAAACCTATTTGAGGAAAATAAAACTTTACATGATAGAAAAAGAAATATACAAAGAAGAAGAAATCGAGACCAGGCCATTATAAATTATTTTCAAGTTAATCCAACCAAATCTATTTCGGATGCAGTTCGGGAAGTTCAGTACGGTGGCGGTGTAAGGCGCAGAAGAGTTACCCGAGGAACTGTTCACAGAACTCTGAAAATTCATAAATTTAGGCCTTTTCGTATCCTTCCACTTCAGCACCTAACACCGGCACAAAAAGAACTTCGCTTCCAATTTGGTTCTCAAATGGTAATTCTGCAAGAAAACGAAGACCCTGATTTATTCAAAAATATTGTGTGGACCGACGAAGCTACTTTCACAACATCGGGAGTATTCAACAGACATAATAGTCACCACTGGGCCCTTGAAAATCCAAAAAAGTTCCAGACTATTAAATTTCAAGGGAGGAATTCTATTCATGTTTGGTGTGGGATAAAAAACAATAAAATTTTGGGACCAATATTTTTTAACGGGACTTTAAATGGGCACAGATATTATGAGTTTTTAGAAAACGAAATTGAAAATTTTTTGGAAGACTTACCATTGGCAGAATATCAGAATTTAATTTGGCAACATGATGGGGCGCCTCCTCATGCCGTGCATGATGTGGTTCAATTTTTAAATCGGCGCCATAACGAATGGATAGGGCGAAATGGAACATATGTTTGGCCGCCCAATAGCCCCGACCTCTCAGTTTTGGATACATTTCTTTGAGGCCATTTGAAGAACGTCGTATACAGACAACGAAACGAAAATATTCAAGAGATCATGGGAAAAATTTTCGATGAAATAAACCGCCTTAACCAGGAAAATCATATTGTAGCAGCAAGTTTAGAAAGGCTACAAAGGGGTTTTCGATGTTGTTTCGAGAAAAACGGCGGTCACATTGGAAACTTATGTTATTAGTAGTTTTATTTTATTATTTAATAATTATTTTTTATTGAATTAGAATTGTATTGATGGATAAATTTCTATGAAAATTTGCAATAAATCTTCTTCTTGCTTCTCTTGCATTTTCTTGGCACTTGTAAAATAGCATAACAATCTGTAGTCTCTCGTCCAAAGAGTATTTCATTTCGATCAGAGTCAAATATATATTTTTTAGGTGAAGACTTCGACAATAATTAAAATAATGTCAATTTTTATTGACAAAGCGTTCAAACGTCATTTTACCTTGATCACCTATACCAACCTATCGTATATTTTAAACAGGTGAAGCTAAAATTTTAGTTTGTAAAACATTAAAATGTAATATAAACAGCTATCGCAAAATCAAATCTTTTAATCAGAACGGACATAAAAAAAATCACTCTTTCCAAAAATTGTATAAAAAACGATACATTCCATTTAAAAAACACCTGATGCATAGCGTAACTCTTTTGTTTCTGGTTCACATATTTTTTCGATGACATTTTTGCATTCTACAAGAAAAAATACATCGATTGGCTATTTTGAATTTTTCCAAAATACAAGGAAGGTCGAAAATAGGTCCCTGTTCAGTCCTCGCTGGAACACCCTGTACAATATTTGTAGACCACTCATTGCTTTACACATATATGGAGCAACATCTGTAATTGCCACTAACACTCTATCATATTTAATACCACCGGGCCATAAAAGAGTGAGACAACACACCAAAAACAAAATTAGCAACACATCTCTGGTCTATATCAGTTGTTTCATCTAGTGACACCCATACACTTTTATCTTCTACTTTTTCCCCCAATTCGGTAACTGTCTTATTGTACAAATCTGGAACATAGTTTTTCCTTAACGTGGATTCATGTGGAATTGATGTCCTTATGTACACTGTGTCCCATTTTCGTAGGTTTTACGGGGTTTCCAGCTTATGAGTAGAGATAGAGAGATGCGGTTTTCGCGACACCGTGCTACTTTTCGATGAAACTAAAGAGGCCGCAAACAGATTTGCCCTAACCATTTTAGTTTCCGTGCTACAGGGTGATTTTGAAAATTTGTCATTTTCGGACACCCCCTGTAACTCAGCTATCGTAAAATATATTTAAAATGTTTCAACTGGTATTTATAGATTTTTTCACGTAGAATTCAGTGGCATACTCAGATTTTTGCTGAGAGTCATAGTTTTTGACATATTGGCATAACCTACTATTTTTTAAATGGGACACCCTATATATTATTTTTTCATCTTATTCTTCGTGTCGAGAGCTTTTCAAAAACATACCATAAGTCATATTTATTTTCATAAATAACATGAAAAAATGCATTTTTCTTTAAACGGATTTATGGCATAGCAGATCAATCGAAATAAGAGAAGGTGGCTGTGGTAGCCATGGCAACGCCAACAAAAATATGATCAGGCAGCCATTACTGCTGTCATTTTTGGCATTATTGCGTTTAAATTTTTCTTGACGTCTATTATAATTATTGTTTTTAATATGGCTCAGAATCAAAAATTTGAATATTTTGAGAAATATGATATGAACGCGTGTTTTATATTGTCTAATGAAGATGCAGATCAGGCGGCAGAGCTTTATCTGAACAGGTTAGTTCTTTTTTATCTTCCTGCATTTTGACTTTATTGGTTCGCTTTATTTTATCTTAGATCTCCCGAGAGAAGACAACCAGAAAAAAGAATTTTTCAAAAAATTAAAAATAATCTTTGCTAATATGGATCTTTTAACAAGCCTCGATCGCGAACTTACAATAAAGACAACGAAGAATCTGAGGTCAACGTTTTAGCCCTCGTTCAGACAGCTCCTGAAACATCTTGCAGGAAAATAGACGAAGAGGCGGGTGTACCGAAAACCAAAGTGCAGAAAATTTTGAAAAAGCACAAATTCAAACCCTATAAATACAAACTTGTGCATCATCTGCATCCTGGTGATGCAGAGCGCAGATTGGAGTTCTGCAATTGGTTTATAAATATGAAGGCAGAAGATATCGATTTTGAAAAAAAGATTATTTGGTCAGACGAGGCACATTTTACTAGTTCAGGGATTTTAAATAGACACAACACGCGATTTTGCAGTCAAAAAAACAACCATGTTATTTTTCCTAGGGAGCGTCAGGGCAGATTTGGATTCAATGTCTCCTGTTTTATTTTCAACCGAAAAATAGTTTACCAAATATATGAAGGAAATCTGAATTCGATTGGTTACGTGCGAATCCTAGAAGACGCATTAGGAATTTTGGATGATGTTCCCTTGGCTCAACTAAATAGGATTTATTTCCAGCAAGACGGAGCTCCAGCACACAATGCCAGAATAAGTCAAAACTGGCTTAACGACCATTTTCCTGGAAGATGGATAGGAACACACGGACCTGTTCGATGGCCACCACGATCCCCTGACTTCTCAGTTTTAGATTTCTTTTTGTGGGGTTATTTAGAAAACAAGGTTTATGTAAGGCGATACGAAAACTTAGAACTAAGAATGGCCACCGAAAACGCTTTTGCAGAGTTACAAAGACAGTCATTTACAATAGAAAATGCATTAAAAAGAATTTTTAAAGTTTGTCACACTTGTAGGACACATAATGGTCTACAATTTGAACAATATTTGTAGTTTTAATGAAATTATAATTATTACCTTTTACCTACTTCCTAATTTTTTCTGATGCTGTTACTTTGTTATTTCGTTAATAAATATTTGTTAACTTTTTCCATGGCTCCACAGCCACCTTCTCTTATTTCGATTGATCTGCTATGCCATAAATCCGTTTAAAGAAAAATGCATTTTTTCATGTTATTTATGAAAATAAATATGACTTATGGTATGTTTTTGAAAAGCTCTCGACACGAAGAATAAGATGAAAAAATAATATATAGGGTCTCCCATTTAAAAAATAATAGGTTATCCCAATATGTCAAAAACTATGACTCTCAGCAAAAATCTGAGTATGCCACTGAATTCTACGTGAAAAAATCTATAAATACCAGTTGAAACATTTTAAATATATTTTACGATAGCTGAGTTACAGGGGGTGTCCGAAAATGACAAATTTTCAAAATCACCCTGTAGCACGGAAACTAAAATGGTTAGAGCAAATCTGTTTGCGGCCTCTTTAGTTTCATCGAAAAGTAGCACGGTGTCGCGAAAACCGCATCTCTCTATCTCTACTCATAAGCTGGAAACCCCGTAAAACCTACGAAAATGGGACACCCTGTACTGCTTTAAAAATGACTTCAGGGCAGGATTACTTAATTTATCCAGTGGAATATCAGCATTAATAAACGCCTTGCACAAATCCTCATTGAACTTTAATCGTTTGGGTCCCGGTCCTGGTGAAAATGCTGTGGTGATTAAAACTTGTTTCTGAGCACACTTTTTACTTTTTTGGATCTGATGCTTTGTAATTCCTATGTGTTGTCTCACTTGGAATTTCTTGTTCGCAGTAACAGGAACATCACAATATTTCAAAATACAAGAGTTCTAACCACACTACACCACAACTTGTTACGTTCTGGACGCGCGTTTCGCTAATCAAGTTAGCATCTTCAGCAGTCCACAATATTTACAAAACAGCACAAAACCGTCAGTCGTAAAATCAGGAAAATCTTTCACGAATTGATTTAATTACCGCACTTAATGAACGCTTTTCTTTCGGCATATTGGACAATGTTCACGCCACAATGTGTAAACTAAACTGAATTGAAAAATTTTTCTAACACGCTTAAAACGTGCTTATTTATGATTGTAAATCCTTGGTAAATCCATAGTTTTTAAAGCACAGATGTTTTATTGGGTACCTATAATAATTTTGGTCTGCCAGCAACTAGACATTTTTTATTATTTTATTAGTATGGATTATATTTGAAATACATCAGGTTTATCTTGGGAAATAAAAATATATTCAGAATAATTAGAATATATGCTTTTTTCCTGTAACAATTGCAAAATATGCATTTAAATACAAAATTTGTCAAAATATGCTTTCATGCAAATACATATACAGGGTGTCAATTAAGTACTTGTACAAACTTTAATTGGTGATACTTTGACTAATTTTAAGATTAAAAGTTCATATGAACATGGGCCTGAAACGGCTTTGTTTCTGAGATACGGGGCGTCCAAAAAACAATTTTATTTGGTTTTTTACTTATATTTTTGTTAAGAAACATGATAATTGGACAAAATTTGGGATTATGGGTATACTGAGGCCGAGAAATTCAAATATTAGCTTAGTTTTTTATTTAACGTTAGAGGGCGCCACATACAGTGTTGTTCCTGAATTTAATTAACCATAACTTTTTTGTGAAGCCTTTTATGTCATTTTTGACTAGGCAGACCTATTCTCCATTCAATTTTACATAAAAAAGTTACTCTTAGTATTTCTCGCTAAAAGCAGCCATTTTCGATAAAAAAGGGTTTGAAGTTAAATCTGCGTTGAAATTTTTTAAATTGAATCATTTCCGAGATTTTGAAAAATAAGCGAAAAAATACTTTTTCAAAATCATGTGCTATGTTACTCTATCACATTAACATATGGATAAAAATAATAAAATCGTAAAAATGTGCTGCATCTTTCCTCTGCAGCCGCAGTACACAAGAAAATAGTATAGGTGAATCCATAGCAGGCCTTGGAAAACAATTGAGAGGTTTCCATGGTAGCAGAATCAGTCATGGTAGTTGATTTAGAATAAAACAAGTAGTTTTTTATCATTTGGCATTATAAGTAATAATTTATCGTGTGTTTTGTCCAAAATGTACCAAACGCAGAAATGGCAGACATTCATTCTACTTATGGAATGGCTCGCGGTAATGCACAAGCTGCAAGACGAATGTATCAGGCGCGATTTCCTCAACGAGTGGCGCCACATGTCCAAACTTTTATTAATATTCCCGCAAGACTTTGTGAAACTGACAGCTTTAAAAGGACAACAGATGTTCCAGGAAGGCCTGCAACAGTTCGAACAGTTGAGATTGAAGAAGCTGTGTTCAACAGAATTGAAGAAGACCCGCATACTAGTACACGGAAAATAGCTCTTGAATTTAATATTATGCACACACTTGTTTGGCAAATTTCAAGGTCCCAACAACTTATCCTTATCATATGCAACGGGTGCATTACCTAGAAATTTTGCCCTCAGACTCGATTTTTGTGTTTGGTTGCGTAATAGATTAGTACGAACATGTGCTTTTCACAGATGAAGCCTCGTTTTCTCGAAATTCCATAATTAACTTTCATGACAACCATATGTGAGCTGAGGATAATCCGAGTGCTATCAGAGAAAATCATTTTCAGGTGCTATTTTCTCTCAATATTTGGGTAGGAATTATCGGTGATCACCTTATTGGACCTTGCATTCTTCCGCAAAGGCTTAATGGCGAAGAATATCGAAGGTTTTTGAAGAAAAACAGAAACAGGATGTGGTTAATGCACGCGCGTCAATTTCTGGACGAGAATTACCCTAACCGTTGGATAGGAAGAGCTGGACCACAAGCCTGACCTCCCAGATCACCCGATTTGAATCCTTTGGATTATTTTCTGTGGGGTCACTTGAAGTCTTTGGTTTATAAAAGTCCAGTCCAAAATGAACAATATCTAAAAAAATAGGATATTTGAATCTTATGCCATTATTAATCAGGCGCCAGGTATATTTGAAAGAGTTCGGCAATCAATGTTAAGGCGACTTATTGCATGCGTTGAAGTAGGCGGTTGTCATTTTCAACAATTATTGTAAAATAATGTTATTAAGTAGTTTAGTTTTAGTCTTGTAAATGATTCAAGTTTTTTACCTGATAATACAATCAGTGTGTGGTCGCCTTTATATCGTGTGTCAAGTTAAAAAAATGCTCCAAGTTAATATTGATATTATTTATAAATATAGCGTTTTTTTATTACTGTAACTGGGAGTACTTCACTATTAACCAAGTTTTTCAACATACTTGCAGCAAAAGAAATCCATTTTTAACAGGAAAAACGATAAAAGATCCCTGTTGAAAAGTAAACAAACGTCGTCATTAGTGACGTCAGTGGTAAATTTTTACTATAAAGGAGTCCATAAACTACAAATTCTATGCTTGGGATTTAATTAAATCTGCTCGAAAATGCAACGATCTTTCAAATGCTGTAGAAACAAGGAATTTTCGAACTACTGCTGTGTGTTCTGCCATGCACTCTTCCACCCTAGTTGCATGGATCGATCTACCGAAATTGTTAAATTGGGAGTTATAGAATATTCTCAAATTGCCAAACCCAACATCTTATGGTTGAAGAATCTAAAAAACATCAAGAAGCTAAACTAGAAGCACTTGAAAAAGAATTGAAAATTAGAGCCCTAGTTTTGAGAAAGACGCTACAGATGCGGAGGAGAAATTCACCACTCAATTGAGAAAATTGAATGAATGTAATAAGACTTTAAATAAGAAAATTGAAGAACTGAAGAGTAAGGAAAATAATTTTGCTGGTTAGATCTCCACTTGGGAACAAGAACGGATCAAGCTGGAGAGAAATATTGAGGAATTGACTAAGCTCAATAAGAACCTTATAAATTCTGGTGAAACTCGGGAAATTGAGAACTCCAGCGACTCAAATGATGTTAAACTGCTTCAACAACAGATTGCTGACCTCAAGGACGCCAATGCTGCGACTTTAGTGGATCGGGACTCTGGCAACGAGTTGGAACGACTACAGCAAGAGATTGAGGCTCTTAACGTCAAATTGTCTGCTGCCAATGGTAATGCCTCCACATCAGCTCAACTTCGTGGTGTAAAGTTAAGAAGGCGTTTGCTCGTCGTTGGTGTCGGAACTATAAAGCATTGTGCCACATTAGTAAAAAACCTTTCAAATCTGTCATTTGACAGCAACAGCCAATTTAGATATAAGACAGTATTAGGGGACATGATCAAGGAATGTTTAGATTTGGGCAGGCATTTCGATAAGAATGATTTTATCATTCTATTTGTCCCGACAGCTAATGCAGTTGATGGCAAGCATATCGCGACCAGTGATCTAGACATTAGAATCAAAAACTAATATAATCATGGTTGGAAGTCCATTTCAAACTCATCGCCCAGTTCTCAATAAATTTATTCAGGACCAAAACCTCTTCCTACATACTTGTGTTGTTGACCAACCTACCTCTTGCGAAGCTTTCAGAACCAACGGTGGAAATAGTCAGACAGAAACTCTAGAAATAGTAAGTGTCAATATACATTGCATAAGAAATAAGATTCCACACTTGGAAGGATTCATTAAAATAGAAAATCCAGATATATTATGCATACAAGAACACTGGTGTACTGAAAATGGTATAAGTGCAATACACATACCGCAGCAATTTTCTGGGATTGACTGCAGCAGATTTGCCGAGGAAATACATTTTGAGTCTAGTGCAGTAGAGTTTATGTGTGAAAGGCGTAAGTACGTTATTTTAAGTGCTTATCGTTCTCCAACCGGAGATGTTTCTGTATTTTTTTCGAAACTTTATGAGACTGTGTTGTATTGTCTAAGTGCTGCCACCTATGTTTACATTTGTGGAGATTTTAATATTAACTATTTTAGTAATACACCAGACAAAAAGGTCTTGGTTGACTTTTTAACTAGTTTTAATCTTGAGACGAGTAGTAACGAACCAACTCGAATAGTAAACAATAATAATATTTTAAGTAGTACAAAAATTGACTATCTTAAGTAATAACAGGGAATCACGTATTTTAAATTATGTTACACAACCAAACTTGGGCGACCATCAGGCACTTGTTTCTGTATCGAACATATCTCAACAGAAAATAGAGCAAGCTGGTGGAAGTTTTGAGTATTAACGAAGTATCTCTGAATTTAATCTAAATATGCTGAGTCAACATATGAAAAACATGAACTTTAGAGAAATATATGATGCTGGTGATGATATAAATAAGGCCTTTTCTGAATTTGTAGCACTGATTAAATTTGGCATCGATGCAAACTGTCCAATAAAACAAAAAAATAATGATACTACTAAAAAAACTTTTTTACTCTGTTAAAACATCTGATAATGATGAGCTACATTCCTATTATAAACAACAAAAGAAAGTATATAATAGCATTCTTAATACGTCAAAAAAGAACTATAATACGACTCTTATTGAACAAAGTGAAAATAAACAAAAAACAATATGGTCGGTAGTCAATACAAGTTTAGGTAAACTAAAACAAAAAACTCAAATAAAACTTGACAGTAATGATGGTGAAATCTCTGAGCCAAAGCAAGTAGCAAATTATTTTTTTTCTTTTTTCTGAAGTGTTACCCATGAAAAACTAAAGGAAAAATTTCCTAATGGAAGATCCACGCAATGCACCATGCCAGCTTCTGTAATTGCAGAAACTTTCTATTTTCGGCCCTGTGATAGAGGGGAAATTCTAACAATTATTAATATCATGAAAAATAAAACTGTAGGTAGCGATAATATGTCCATAACTATATTGAAAACAATTAAAGATTCCATAGCGGAGCCATTGGCACACTTGATTAATAAATTAGTGCACTGGTATCTTTCCAGATCAATTGAAAATTGGGAACCTAATCCCAATTTACAAGAAACACCCTATCCAAAATATTTGAACGGGTATATTATAATCGCATTATAAACTTTTTGGACAAACATCAAGTGCTTGCAGCGGCCCAAAATGGTTTTCGTGCCAATAAATCTACATCTGCGAATTTATGCAAATAGTATATAAGCGTGTGGATGATGGTCAATGTGTAGCGGGTCTTTATTTCGATCTCTCTCGTGCGTTTGACAGTCTTGAGATAGGCTTCATCATGAATAAACTATCAGCCAACGGAATAAGGGGAAGTATGACT
Source organism: Kuschelorhynchus macadamiae (assembly GCA_030620095.1). NCBI lineage: Eukaryota > Metazoa > Arthropoda > Insecta > Coleoptera > Curculionidae > Kuschelorhynchus > Kuschelorhynchus macadamiae. Next base: position 615,610 of record JAUTXW010004930.1, read on the forward strand.
AATCTATTGTACTCATACCTCACGGATAGAAGGTTCTAGTGCCCCAAGGCTCCGTGCTGGAACATTGCTATTTCTCATTTTCATAAATGATATGCCCAATCACATCAACAAGGGAAAGGTCGTTATGTTTGCTGATGACTCATCAGTAGTGGTGTCAGCGCGCACGTCTGAAGAACTCCAGAACTGAGTTCAAAATGTTATGAGTAACTTCGAAACTTGGTGTACAAAAAATAATTTAATACTCAATCTGCAAAAAACTGTGTATATCAACTTTAGATGTCGAATTAATTCGCCAGTTATTGATATTGTTTCGTTGCCATCATCAGAAAGCTGTAAGTTTTTAGGTCTGCTTGTAGATCAGTTTTTAACATGGGAATGTCATGTCGATTATGTTTCAAACAAATGTAATTCCGCATATTTTGCTATAATTCATCTCCCAATTTACAAGAAACACCCTATCCAAAATATTTGAACGGGTATATTATAATCGCATTATAAACTTTTTGGACAAACATCAAGTGCTTGCAGCGGCCCAAAATGGTTTTCGTGCCAATAAATCTACATCTGCGAATTTATGCAAATAGTATATAAGCGTGTGGATGATGGTCAATATGTAGCGGGTCTTTTTTCGATCTCTCTCGTGCGTTTGACAGTCTTGAGATAGGCTTCATCATGAATATAAACTATCAGCCAACGGAATAAGGGGAAGTATGACTAATCTATTGTACTCATACCTCACGGATAGAAGGTTCTAGTGCCCCAAGGCTCCGTGCTGGGACCATTGCTATTTCTCATTTTCATAAATGATATGCCCAATCACATCAACAAGGGAAAGGTCGTTATGTTTGCTGATGACTCATCAGTAGTGGTGTCAGCGCGGACGTCTGAGGAACTCCAGAACTTAGTTCAAAATGTTATGAGTAACTTCGAAACTTGGTGTACAAAAAATAATTTAATACTCAATCTGCAAAAAAACTGTGTATATCAACTTTAGATGTCGAATTAATTCGCCAGTTATTGATATTGTTTCGTTGCCATCATCAGAAAGCTGAAAGTTTTTAGGTCTGCTTGTAGATCAGTTTTTAACATGGGAATGTCATGTCGATTATGTTTCAAACAAATCTAATTCCGCATATTTTGCTATACTTCATCTAAGAAACATTTTAGATGAGAAATCGCTCCTTAGTGTTTACTATTCACTGGTGTATTGTTATTTAAGTTATATTGTTCTTTGGGGTAATTCATTCGATTCTAATAGAGTATTTTTATATATGGATTAAAATTCACAGATAGTTGTAAACCAGTGTTCATTGCAAAAAAAATTACGACATTCTCCCGTATTTACATTTTTAGAGCTTTGATGTATGTAGAAATGAATGAAAGGAGATTTGCAACCAATTCTGCTTTTCATGATTACCAAACCAGAAATGCAAATAAGCTGTCAATAGTTAGTCAATAGTCTTATTTAATAAACTACCTAATGAAATAAGATCTCTGAACTTGAAATGCTTTAAAGCTAAAACAAAAAAATTCCTGATTGGAAAGGTTTACTACTCGGTGTCAGAATACTTAAATGATAGTGTATGTATGTCCAAGTGACTTTTAAGATTTGTATCTTGATTTTATTTATAATTCTATCCTATCATGTCTATGTCTTTCATAAATATTTAGATATAAGTTGATATTATTGACGTGTACATCCATCATTGATGGCTGCTGTTAAGCAGGTATGAAATAAAGATTTTGATTTTTTTTTGCTTATTTTTCGAAATCTCGAAAATGATCCAATTTAAAAAATTTCAACGCAGATTTAACTTCAAACCCTTTTTTATCCAAAATGGCTGGCCTTTTTTATGTAGAATTAAATGGAGAATTGGTCTGCCTAGTCAAAAATGACATAAAAGGCTTCACAAAAAAGTTATAGTTAATTAAATTTAGGAACAACACTGTATGTGGCGCCCTCTAACATTAAATAAAAAAATTTGAATTTCTCGTCATCAATATACCCAGAATCCCAAATTTTGTCCAATTGTCATGTTCCCCAACAAAAATATAAGAAAAAAACCAAAGAAAATTGTTTTTTTGGACGCACTGTGTCTCGAAAACAAAGCCGTTTCAGACCCATGTTCATATGAACTTTTCATCCTAAAATTAGTCAAAGAATCGCCCCTTAAAGTTTGTACAGGGTGTTCCAGCGAGGACTGAACAGGGACCTATTTTCGACCTTCCTTGTATTTTGGAAAAATTCAAAATAGCCAATCGATGTATTTTTTCTTGTAGAATCCAAAAATGTCATCGAAAAAATATTTGAACCAGAAACAAAATAGTTACGCTATGCATCAGGTGTTTTTTAAATGGAATGTATCGTTTTTTATACGATTTTTGGAAAGAGTGATTTTTTTTATATCCGTTCTGATTAAAAGATTTGATTTTGCGATAGCTGTTTATATTACATTTTAATGTTTTACAAACTAAAATTTTTGCTTCACCTGTTTAAAATATACGATAGGTTGGTATAGGTGATCAAGGTAAAATGACGTTTGAATGCTTTGTCAATAAAAATTGACATTATTTTAATTATTGTCGAAGTCTTCACCTAAAAAATATATATTTGACTCTGATCGAAATGAAATACTCTTTGGACGAGAGACTACAGATTCTTATGCTATTTTACAAGTGCCAAGAAAATGCAAGAGAAGCAAGAAGAAGATTTATTGCAAATTGTCATAGAAATATATCCATCAATACAATTCTAAGGATAAAAAAACCTATTTGAGGAAAATAAAACTTTACATGATAGAAAAAGAAATATACAAAGAAGAAGAAATTGAGACCAGGTCATTATAAATTATTTTCAAGTTAATCCAACCAAATCTATTTCGGATGCAGTTCGGGAAGTTCAGTACGGTGGCGGTGTAAGGCGCAGAAGAGTTACCCGAGGGACTGTTCACAGGACTCTGAAAATTCATAAATTTAGGCCTTTTCGTATCCTTCCACTTCAGCACCTAACACCGGCACAAAAAGAACTTCGCTTCCAATTTGTTTCTCAAATGGTAATTCGGCAAGAAAACGATGACCCTGATTTATTCAAAAATATTGTGTGGACCGACGAAGCTACTTTCACAACATCGGGAGTATTCAACAGACATAATAGTCACCACTGGGCCGTTGAAAATCCAAAAAAGTTCCAGACTATTAAATTTCAAGGGAGGAATTCTATTCATGTTTGGTGTGGGATAAAAAACAATAAAATTATGGGACCAATATTTTTTAACGGGACTTTAAATGGGCACAGATATTATGAGTTTTTAGATAACGAAATTGAAAATTTTTTGGAAGACTTACCATTGGCAGAATATCAGAATTTAATTTGGCAACATGATGGGGCGCCTCCTCATGCCGTGCATGATGTGGTTCAATTTTTAAATCGGTGCCATAACGAATGGATAGGGCGAAATGGAACATATGCTTGGCCGCCCAATAGCCCCGACCTCTCAGTTTTGGATACATACAAGAGATCATGGGAAAAATTGTCGATGAAATAAACCGCCTTAACCAGGAAAATAATATTGTAACAGCAAGTTTAGAAAGTCTACAAAGGGGTTATCGATGTTGTTTCGAGAAAAACGGCGGTCACATTGAAAACTTATGTTATTAGTAGTTTTATTTTATTATTTAATAATTATTTTTTATTGAATTTCTTTTTCTATCATGTAAAGTTTTATTTTTCTCAAATAGGTTTTTTATCCTTAGAATTGTATTGATGGATATATTTCTATGAAAATTTGCAATAAATCTTCTTCTTGCTTCTCTTGCATTTTCTTGGCACTTGTAAAATAGCATAAGAATCTGTAGTCTCTCGTCCAAAGAGTATTTCATTTCGATCAGAGTCAAATATATATTTTTTAGGTGAAGACTTCGACAATAATTAAAATAATGTCAATTTTTATTGACAAAGCATTCAAACGTCATTTTACCTTGATCACCTATACCAACCTATCGTATATTTTAAACAGGTGAAGCTAAAATTTTAGTTTGTAAAACATTAAAATGTAATATAAACAGCTATCGCAAAATCAAATCTTTTAATCAGAACGGACATAAAAAAAATCACTCTTTCCAAAAATCGTATAAAAAACGATACATTCCATTTAAAAAACACCTGATGCATAGCGTAACTCTTTTGTTTCTGGTTCAAATATTTCTTCGATGACATTTTTGGATTCTACAAGAAAAAATACATCGATTGGCTATTTTGAATTTTTCCAAAATACAAGGAAGGTCGAAAATAGGTCCCTGTTCAGTCCTCGCTGGAACACCCTGTACAAGTACTTAATTGACGCCCTGTATATCCTAAACCTACTTATTAGTGAAACTAGTTTTCATGTTGATTGAGAACGTCAATATGATAACTAACCTAACAAACTTTGATAGAATTATTTTCGACGCACAGGTTTGATCAAAATAATTTTCGATGTCTCGAAAAGCAAATTAGAAAGAAATAAGTGACAGTGGCTTACTGTAAAAATATAATTTATTTGAATAGAAAACTAGTTATTATTTAGAGAGAACCGTCATTATTTCGATCATGTACAAGTTCCTCTGGTTCTCGGGTTTTTTACTCAACAGACTGGCCACCAGGTCTCCGAACAATTGCTCGGGAGTCTTCTCCGTCGATCTACATTCCGGTTCCACGGGGCCCTTCGATACCGTATGCTTGTCTTCAGACTTTGCCCGTTTTTCGCAGCCAACAGAGTCCCCGTAACTACCGACGGAATTCTCTCTAGGTCTCTTAGCACCGGCGGCACTATTGAACGAACTGTCCGCCACTTGTTGCACGGTATTTTCCTCTTTCACTATGTTCAAGAAATCGTTCGAGGAATCCGTGTAGGTGTAGTCGTCGACGTCCATGTTACAACGGATATAGCTGTAGTTGTTGCCGTCGTGGTATGCGGAAGAAGTCTGGGGATGATGTTTGCCTTCGCGGTATCCAGAAGAAGTCTCGGGATGGTGTCTGTGGGAGTACCGATTGGGAGCAGTCGAAGTGGGATCGGTTTGGTTCGTTACAAAATCGTTTTGCTTTCTTCTGTACTGTATCACCTGTAATAAATTAATTTTTTTATTATTCGATCGTTTATTACCGAGAGACAACATTGTTTATAGTAGGGAACTAATTAATAACTAATATAAAACACATAAACGTATAAACATTGCAGTGTTTGTTTATGTGGAGATATGAACATTAACATTCTTCAAAAAAATAACACTAAACTAAACTTTTTGAGATATTTTAAACAAATAATTTCAAATTATGTAACGTGAATAACCGAACACGTGAAGTGGGTAAAACTAACAGTTTAATAGATCACATTATAACTAATCTAGAAGATATTATAAATTTAAAGTTGATTCCCAGTCCACCAGTGGCGGCTCGTGAGTATATTGAAGGGTGAGGCTACATGAGGTTAATTTTGTTTAAATGTGAATAAATTTCCACGTCACCCATGAGGTATTATTCTGCGACGCGTTGACCTTTTTTTTTAATGGAGGTCATCGCCAATAGCCCTACTAAACCGTTAAAAACTAAAAAAATAAACTCTAAAAAAAGTAAATAAAAAGTAAACAAAACAAGTAAAATATGTACACCTATCACTAAAATATAGCGGTGATTGCGATAATAAAAACATAATTTATTAAAACTTAAAATAAATAGTTGTATGAAATAAGATGAAAAAACTACTTTTTGTACAATAAATCTATACATCTGTCTTTTAAGGTTGCAAATTTATCTATAATTTGGTCGTAAAAGTTTTGGTCTTCACTAAGTTCTGACAGTAATTCCTGCTCTATTGACATCATTGCTAAACCCGAAAGCCGTTCTTGTGTCATTGTGTTTCTTAGGTAGGTTTTGATCCGTTTAAGACATGAAAAATTTCGTTCGGCCGATACACTTGTTGCGGGAATAGTTAAAACTAAATTAAAAAGCTTATATGCTTCCGCAATAATTGCTTTAAAATCTTTAAATAACAAAGCTAGACTTTTTTCGCCATCTAAATTTGAAAATTGTTCATCCCTATACAATACAGAAAGCTCATTCTTTAATCTATCTCTGTCAAAAATGTTTGGATAATTTTTTAATAAATTATTTAATAAGTCGTCTGGAAAGCATTTAACATATTCCGAATATTTTGTGCAATCGACTAAAGCAAAGAAATTTAAATTATTTAAATTTTCAAACCGCGTCCCTAATTGAAGAATTATACAATCTATTATTTCGAAATATAATATTTTATATTTAGTAAAAATATCAAAGTCGCTAGAACATTGCCCTCGACGTGTGTTAGTTGGCAGAATAGTGGCTTTTTTAGCAATATTGAAAAGTTCTTTGAAATGGTCCTCGTTTCTAAATTCAATAATTCGTTGCTTGGCAAGGTTTATTTGCGAAATGCAGTAATTTATATCTAAATGCTTTAACTGTAATATTTGAAACAGTACATCAGTGCAACTAAAAATTTGTTTATAAATATGCGTTAAAAGGCAAAATTCGAACTCATTAAAATGCTTTAGAAATCCTTTTGCACCATTAATAGATTCTGTTCCAGAACTTAAGTCATTAATAATAGTTTCAAATACTATAATTAAATTGTCCCATTCATTAGCCACTAAGTTTAAAATTTTAGACCGTGTATACCATCGCGTTTTTACAGCTCGCGGAATTCTTTTACCTACTATCTGATTAAGCACAAAAGACCGTTTTGGTGATTGGTGGAAATAATTTGGTATTCCTAATAAAGTGGCAAAAAATATACGACTTTGGGTAATCAGTTTTGTTGTAAAACTAGATTTAATCTGTGGGCGCAACAATGAGTAAACATAGCTAAAGGAGCAATAGATCTAACTTTTGTTTGAAGCCCATTTATTTCACCTGCCATAACACTAGCCCCATCGTAACACTGCGCGACCAATTTATTTTTAAAGTCATAAGGCTCTAAGCTGTTTTGTATTAAATGAAAAAGGCTCTCTGCTGTTCTATTATCGCTAACGTCAAAAAATCCTAAAAATCTTTCTTTTAAAGATCCGTTGGTCACATACCTAACTGTTATCGAACACTGTGATTTTTCTGTTATATCAGTACTATCATCCGCAATTACGCCAAAAAAACAACAATCGGTGTCATTGATTTCTTTTTTTATATATTCTTGAATATAGTCATGTATGCAACCAATTAGTTCATTTTGTATAGTCTTAGATTGTCTTGAAAAATATTACTAAATTTAGCACAATGTTCAGTAAGTTCGGCATTTCTTTTTATTAAGCATGCAAATATTTCCTTAAAATTGCCACGGTTAAAAGAATCTGTTGTTTCATTATGACCTCGAAATGCCAAGTCCTGTTTACCCAAAGTAATAGTAACATCAATTAAATAATTTAATAATAAACGGTTTTTTCGAACATTTTCATTATAAACAATTTTATTAAGACTTGCATTTTCTTGTAGTGCATCCCCAATAGTCGCCCTATTTTGCTTCAGTGCTACCGAATTTTTAATATGCTCTCTTGAACTTTCATGCGATTTTACTGCTCGTGAAAAACTTTTTAAATCCGAATATCCGCCCCCTGAACTCCAATTATTTTTGACGCAACCTAATAAAATACAAGGCCAACAATATAAGCTTTCTTTATAAATACTTCCGCATAGCCACCTATAAGTTTCGTACCAAGATATTTGAAAAGTTCTTAAATATTTTTTACCTTGCCTCTTATCGTTAAATATTGCTAAAATTTTCGGCGTCGGACGGCTACCTAATATCTCTTTCTTTTCAGTTTCGCTTCTTCTTAAAAAAGGCGTTTCAAAAGCAAAAAGCAAATACAAAAAATGGAACGGTCCAACTTACCAAATCAAAACAAAACAAAAACTTACTCACGCGTATTTATTCACCTTAAAAGACCGAACGCCTTCAATCAGCGATTATCGCAATCTATTTCCTATTTCTTTCTCAGCCGCACGCACCACGTAAAAAGAAGCCGTTGGAATATTTCGCTAGTCATGTGATTTAAATAACCAATAAAAGCATATCCAAGCTACAGATTTATCGCCTCAAGAATGCAATAGAAAACGCGTGCATCGGCAATAGCCATCCCGCTCTGTCGTAATCAGGTGACTCGCCGGCATCGGCACCGGCCGTTTATAAATAGGTCAGAAGTCGAAACTTTCCAAGCCAAAATTATTTCGCCTCATTCGAGAGCACTTTCTTTAGGAATGGGTTTGCACGGATTGCACGGTCGGTTTTTTGATGTGGTCAGAATTTATTTTCTAAAATATTTATTATGGGATTATATTTTGTTTTTTTTTAATGTTATTATGTTGTAAAACTGTTAAAAAGTATATTTCTAATTGGTAATAGATAAAAAGTTATATAAAAAAAATTCTCTTTTCCTTTATTTTGGGGGTGAGGCGCGGCCTCAGAGGCCTACCCTGACGAGCCGCCACTGCAGTCCACTAAGTGATCATTTTATTTAAGTTATTGACATTGCTCTAGAACAAAAAGAAATTTCTAGTAAATTCGAACATATAAATATATATATAAATTTGAGCTAAAACATTCGAAGACCAAGTGAAGAAATTTAGACACGATTAAAAATTCCATAAAAAATGCAGATGATTTGTATGATAATTTGGAAAATGTTTTTAAATCCTGTTTTTATAAAGTAATCTTAAGAGCAAGAAAAAATACAAAACCTTGGTTTACTCCAGAATTAGAAAAAATCATAAAGACTCGTAGCAAATATTATTTAAACAAAAAAAAATCCGGAAAACTTACACCATGCACAAATGCATGGTGTAAGTATACCGAACACAGTAAATATGTAAAAAAAAATGATTAGGTCAATGAAACAAAATTTAAATTTAATTCCTTTGACCAGAAAAGTATATGGAAAAATATTAACTATCTATTAACAAACACTCGCAGAAAACAAGCAAAACAAAATAATATTGAATATCTTTTAATCGACGGAAAAAAAATAACACAAGAAAATGGGATTTGTAAAGAAATGAATAACCATTTTGTACACCTAAAAATTTAGTGGTGTCGCTTTGTTTAAGAAGAGTCTTATTACAAGTATCACCGGTAGTCCTTACTAACAAACTTTCTAATTGTCTTATTCTTGCTGAAAAAAAAGCAGTGAGTCTGTCTTTAAAACATTTAAAAATGGACCATTCAAATCACACCAGGTCTGCATCTCCCTGACACAAGCACCCGCCCTGCCAGAAAGGCCAAAGATATCCCGATCAGCGACAATTGATGACAGCAAAGCAAAAAGTGTCAAGAGCTCCTGCTGTACGTTTCAAGGAATATCATTTATTAAAATTAAGAATAGAGTTGGCCCCAGAACACTTCCTTGGGGTACACCTGTTCCGACCTCCATATCAGTAGAAACCCCGTCAGCGACCTTGACTCTTTGTACTCTATTTTCTGAATAGCTCTTCAACCACGAATGGCCACGACCTCGAACTCCATACATGTGAAGTTTTTGCAGTAACAACGCGTGGTGGACAGTGTCAAGAGCTTTACTCAAATCGAAGAAAAGTGCTGATGTTTTTTGCTTTTTATTTAAGTTCTTTAATACATTTTCAAGAAATGATAATAGTGCGTCTTGGGTGCAAGAACCCACAGTAAAGCCAAACTGTCTTGGATTGAACAAAGAATGTTTATTAAAGAAGGAGAAAACAGGGACAACGACAGCTGACTTCAACTGATCTGGAAATTTTCCCGTGGTAAAAGAAGTATTTATTATGTAAGCAAGGATACTTGACATCTCACTCGACACGTCTTTCAAAAGGCTATAGGGTACATCATGTTCTTGGAGTCTTATATCGACCGCCAAATAGCAGTTTTAATGATTTTCTAAATAACTTCGAAAATAAACTAATTGATATTACATCGGACTACGATCACATAATCGGAATGGGCGATTTTAATATAAATTTTTTATCGGTAAATTGTCAAGTGCTTAATAATTTTGAAAGCCTTCTGGACACATTCAATTTGAAACAGATTATTAAGGAGCCTACACGTATTTCAAACAACAGTATATCTTTAATCGATATTATTTTCTCAAATTTAGAAACAAATAATACAAGCGTTGTTGATGCAAATATTGCTGATCATTTTGTCATTTCATGTTGCTTTCCTATTTACTCAAATTCTAAACATTGTAAAACCTATACTTATAGAGATTTTAGGGCTATGAACTTGGAGAGTTTTGAGCGTGATCTTGGGGCTATTGATCAGAAAGTAGAATTTTTGAGCGGTAATATGTTGCGTATTTTCAACTATCACGCCCCTACTAAAGTATCTCGAGGTAGAGGTAGGCATCCCTATTCCCCGTGGATAACGGAGAATGTCAGATACATGCAGAAAGTGAGAGACAGAGCATTGGCTAAATTTAAAAAAACCAAATCACAAGCACATTTCGAATACTACAAACAGTTAAGAAATCTCACTTCTACTATTCTCCGAGAAAAAAGTGCTTATTTGAGTCAGAAATTCAACAGAGGCACTCCTAAAGACAAATGGCAAGAGTTGAAAAGGCTTAACATTATTGCTGATAAAATCGGGAATCTACCTCACCATCTAAAAAATGTTGAGGAATTAAATAGGTATTTTGTAACTTCCAATCTTAATAAGAGTAAACCTAAGCAGGAAATTCTACATTTTTACTTTGATAAGTTGAAAGCAGGAATTCATAGTACGTTTAAATTCTCACCTATATCTGACTTTGATCTTTTCTATATAATTAAAAACATACACTCGAAAGCATTTGGAAGTGATGAACTTAATTTAACAATGATAATACTCTGCTGTCCTCTTATTGTCCCATATATTAGCCATATTAGTGCATAGTGATGAACTATTTTCCTAAAAGCTGGAAACACGCCAGTGTCCTGCCTCTCCCAAAAGTTAATGAACCTATAGAATTCAATCATTTAAGATCCATAAGTATTTTACCCATTCTATCAAACATCCTCGAAAAAGTTCTGGAAAAACAAATACGATTGCATTTGGAAAGGTTTCAGATTTTGCCTAAAAAACAGTCTGGCTTTAGACAGGGTTACTCTTGCGCAACTGCTCTTACTTCTGTAACTGACGACATTCTTCGTTCACTTGACCAGGATGAGATGACTGCGCTTGTCCTGCTCGATTATTCAAAGGCCTTCGACCTACTAAATCATGAAATATTAATTTCAATTTTGCATTACATTGGCTTTGAGAGGTGTGCCTCTGATCTCATACACAGCTTTTTGAGTAATAGAATTCAACAGGTCAAGATTGATGGTAAAGTGTCCTCTAGCCTTGTGGTGTCGCAGGGTGTTCCACAGGGAAGTATCTTGGGTCCACTCCTATATACAATTTATACTTGTAGTTTTGATTCCTTTTTGGAGCACTGCGATTACCATATGTACGCTGACGACACACAACTTTATTTGTCATTTCAGGGTGATGACCCTACAGGAGCAGCCTTGAGGATTAATCAATATCTGAACAACATATTTAAAGTATCCGAAGACCATTTATTAAAAATAAATTTAGACAGGACCTGTGCTGTACTTTTTGGAAGTCCTCATTCTAGAACAAATATTATAAATGACTTAAAATTGAGAGTGGGATTTTCTCAAATCAATTTTGCCGACAGCTGCAAAAATCTCGGGCTGACTATTGACAACAATCTTCGTTTTAAACAACATATTTCCAACATACTAAGAAAAGCATATTTCTCTTTAAAGCTCATTTATTCACAGAGGCACTACTTAAACTTTCAGACGAAAAAACAGCTGTGCGAAGTTTTGGTGTTATCACATTTTGATTTTTGTGATGGGGTGTACGGTCCCTGCTTGGATTCGCTTGATAAAAAACGCATTCAAAAGGCTCAAAATTGCTGCCTCAGACTACTTTATAGCATTAAAAGACCTAACCCTATTTCTCATAAACTTGCATGTGTCCAGTGGCTAAACATGGAAAGGAGAAGGGAATTACATTTTGCTTGTTTCTGCTTTAAACTATTAAAGTTTAAACGACCATCCTATCTACATGAGAGAATATCATATAGAACAGATATTCACAATTTGAATCTGCGTTTTAGAAATTCAATAGCTCTGCCGCGCTATAGAAAGACAATTTTTCGGCGGTCCTTCTCTTATTATATTGCAACCTGCAGGGAACTCGGAATATGCGATGTATCTGACTCTGTACAATAATTCAAAAAGAATTATAAACAAAAATTATTCAATGAACAATGTAGGTGATTGCTGCTTAGGGAATGTGCTTTGTTTCCACACAAGTATGTATTTGTTCTTGTTACGATATTAAAATGTTTTTGTGCTAGATAATGAATAGTTATGAAATATTTTTTTTTTTCTTTTTTTGCTCTCTTTATTATAAACTCAGCTCTTGTGATGTATGAATATTCAACAAACTGCCCATGAGGAAGAATTGATGCCTGTCATCTATCATGGAGCATTTATTAACTCAACAATAATGTTTACTTTATAAGTGCAAAATTATTGTAAAATTTATTGTATTATTGTATTTTGGGTTAATAATAAATGTATTGTTATTATTATTATCATCGACGCCGCATGACCGTTTAGAGCAGACGGACATAATAATGTTCTTAATCTCCGCACTACATACAGGGAACAAATAAAAGGTTTCACTATTATTATTACATATATTTAAGTTGTAAGTAGGCTGTACGTTTGTATTTGAGACTAGTTTTTGTTTCAGTAAACAATAAATTAAACGAGTTAGCTATATCTTGATTGTTTGTTAAAAGCGATTTATTTTCGTCCAACATTTGCATTGATGTACTTTTTTTAGATTTTGTACTCATATTATTGTTTATTTCATCCCAAGAAGCTTTACAAACATTACTGCTCATAGCTATGTAACGATCATTATATGATTTCTTTGCATTCAAAATATTTAGTTTATGTTTGTTTTTCAGTACTTTAAACTTTTCTTTAAGGTCAGTGTCGTGTGATGTTTTTAAAATTTTATGGAAGCGTCTTAAAAGGACACCTTCCTCAGTTAATTGAAGAGTTATTTGTGGTATTGGTTTTCTTTTGTTTTACATCTATTGATGGAAAAGCTTCGTTAAACATGTCATAAAAAATCTTAGAAAATACATCAAATATTCTGCCCGTCTGCTCTTGTTCCCTAACAGAATACCACATCTCCTTAGATATTAAATAATGAAAGAAGTTTTTATTTCTTTCAGAAAAGATTCGTTTTTTCGTAATACAATTTGGAGGCCTATCCCAATACCACACTTTAAATTCTAAAATTTGGGCATTGTGATCCGATAAAATTGTATTTACAGTAGTTTTTTTAACTCTACGTTTGAAAAAATATTATCTATAAGAGTTTTAGAGTCACCCTGTATACGAGAATGATCATGAAACATCTGATTTAATCGAAAACAGCTAAACATGCATAAAATGTCAGTAATTTTTTTATTTTTATCGGTAAAATCATAATTAAAATCTGCACAAACAAAATTATAACTACCCTTTTTACAAATTAAGTCTAGTATACATTCCAGTGCTTCCATAAAGATAACGTCACTAGAATTTGGTGGACGATACGTACATGAAACATTCAGACTTACACCAAATATACGTAAAGTGATGAAGACACCTTCAAAGTGGTTTTCCGATGCAAATTTTAAAATTAATTTTTAAAAACTTGATCATAGCCCTCTATTTTGACAATATTTACTTCTTCCGATGTTAAACCACGACTCGGTAAAACAGACTATACTTGGGTAGTAAACGGATTTTAAAAAGAAATTAATATTGTCGATTTTGTTTCGCATACTTCGAATGTTTAAATTTAAATTGTTGTTTACGAAAAAGAAACGGCGATACTTCGATTCCTTGAGGCCATATTTCAGCGCAAAGTAATTTCTCGTAAACTGCCATATCTACACCTACTTTAAACGAGTTATAGGATTCATTTTCGCTTACTTTGGATACCAAAAAATTATTATCTTGTCCGTTAGGTACTGACTTAGCTCCGTCTCCGAGTACGTTATTCGATATTTTGAAACAAATAACCATTTTTTTGGTTTAGCTACCAGATATATAACATCTGACTCATTTCATTGCCGTCAAGACAAAATGGCAGCATTTCATTTCTTAACTCACAGGTTTGTCAATTTTCCATTACGTAAAGAACATTTTTAAAATGAAATGAATCGGATTTAAAATATAGCTAAAAGTAATGGATATAATGATAATTTTGTACATAAATTAGTAAATAAACATAAGCATAAGAAAATGTTAAAAGATGCACCTGAGGTTCCCAATAAGTTCATAGTAATCCCGTATGATCCCAGATGTACGAGAGGTCTAGAAAAAGTATTAAAAAACGTAGGTTTTAGAGTAGCCTACAAAACGGAGAACAGTTTAAAAAATTTCCTTGGAAACCCTAAGGACAAAGTCGACTTGAAAGGAGAGGAGTGGCATCTATGAAATTAGCTGTAATGACTGCGATCTAAAATATGTAGGGCAAACTAAACGCTCCATAAACATTCGCGTTAAAAAACAATCATCAAAAAGAAATAAGTTAATTAAAAATGTATGTAATAATAGATTATTGGATGCATTTGAGTGTATAGAAATAGTTAAATGTGGTAAGAAAGCATAAAAATTCCCTATAGTCTCCTCTATTGTTTACTTGACAACAGTGCAGTCGGGTGCAACCAAGTGTGATCACATTTACCTATAAATAGTCTCGGTTCGGATAAGTCACCTTAATATCGGAAATTATTTCGTCGGTGACGAATTTTTTAAGAAACGTGTATTTATATCTATAAGACGAGGCTTTCTTTTATTAATAGTCGAGAGGGGCCTACAATCTTGTCTGGAGATTGAATGGTATTAAGACGAGATTAGGTTCAGACGAGAGTACTCATTTTGTCTCGACTCGCGGTATCACTACAAATAACTTGAATAAAAAAGGGCATGAAATTATTGTTACATACCTTGTCCAAGAACCCCAGGTCGTCCAACAGCTCCCATTTCGCATCGCCCTCTTGAAATTTAGCCTTTTGCCTAATGTACTTCTCCCTAAGAGCCTTCCACCTGAGCATACAAGAGTTGACGTCACGACTGAGCGCCGACCCGATATGTTCCCAGAGCTGGTGCTTCGACGTTTTGTTGGGATAAGTATTCGAGTTCCTGTCCCATATGGGCGAGGCCTTTTTGACCATATGAATGAGCTGCCTGTCGAAATCTGTGGGGTCGGAGTCGGAGTTGACCGAGATGTCATCCTCGCTGGCGCTGTTGCCGCTCCAGACGGCCGCCCTCGGTACTATGTGGGGGTCAAGGAATCTGAGGTCGTTCAAGAGGTCCCACGGGTTGTAATGGTCGGCTTGCTGGTGTGCCTTTTCCCGTTCTCTGAGGTACTTTTCGCGTAGTGATTTGAACGTGTCTTTGCACGTGTTAACTGAAAAATAAAGTTTACTTGTATTAAAACTAGAATAACTTTTCTACCTTATTTCTAACACTTTTTACTACTATGTTATTTGGCCGCCATTTTGAATTCATACCACGATTTTACTAGTTCTCTGTATCACTTTTAATTCTTCCACATCTTTTAAAATCATTCTTATACCTAAGTAATTTTTTTATGCTGATGTTTTAAAATATTTTATAAAGCCGGCATTTTGTTTCGCCATCTTGGATATGTACCAAAAAAACCGACAATCCTTCATCAGTGATGGTTGCTGATGATGGGGAGGGAACGAAACGTCCGATCAAAAGCCTGATGACGCCATCTTGAAAATTATTTTCAAATACTTCTTAAGTAAAATCAGAAAAAAATTATTTGTTAAAAGTCAGAATTTGAAATTTGATTTTATGATTAATTTATTTAAAAAAAAGTAGAAGAAAAATATTTGTTTTTTCATTGAAAGCTTCTGTCCCTTCTCTTCCATTATGGGGAGGAACACCATCTTGTTGCCATCATAGATCTCTTAATACTTCTAATGGTTCGTTCGATGAGGCACCCATTATTTCTTGCTCTATTAAATCTATATATTTTTGAGATGAAAGGTGACCATCCAAGAAAAATGGGCTCTTCCTTGAGGTCTCACTTCTTGATTTTGTCGCGGATTATTCACAGACCAATAATGTTCATTGTGTCGGTTAAATATTCTGGACGTGGAAAAAGTGCACTCGTCCGTCTAAACTATTTTATTCAAAAAATAACCATCTACTTCCAGTTTATCCAACGACCAAATTCTAGACGCCTTTCAGAATCACCGGGTCTTAAAGTTTGACTCACGTGAATTTTGAATGGCTTGTACCCATGCGATCTAAGAGTTCGCCAAATTCTCATGCGTGGTATTTCCAAATCATCTTCATTTGCCCTAAGAGATGATCTAGGTGCATTTTCAACCTATAATATAGAAATTAGTAAATAATTAGTTACCTTTTAGTACGCGATATTAAGTTACGGCATCTAAAATACGCACTTCTTCTTGATCCATTCGCCTGCCGTTGACAAATGTAGTATATGCGGATCATATCACGTTTTTCTAATCACGTGAAAGGCATTTTTATTGATAACACAAATCGAGAATAATTAAGACTCAAATAAGTTCATAGTCATTTTTTCTTCTCTACAAGATGACATCATCTGGCTTTTGATCGGATGTTTCGGTCCATCCCCATCATCAGCAACTAGCACTGATGATGGATTTTCGGCTCGAAACGTCGGATATATATATATATATATATATATATATATATATATATATATATATATATATATATATATATATATATATATATAGTGTGTCCAAGATAAGGATGCACAGCATGGAGATCTCGGAAACGGTAAAAGATATAGTGTCGGTTAAATTAGACAAAAGTTGCGTATTTTGATGCCCAAAAAAATCCCGTTTTACGAATTTGAAAATTCTGAGCCGTTCCGGAAATATCCGAGAAAAACCGAAATATTGCGATTTCGTTTTAATTTTCTTTTGAAGCTATTTGAAAAGATATGAAAAAACGGAAAACACTTTTTCATTCTCACTTTTTAAGCTGTACAAGGTGACGTTAACAAATTTTCATTACAACGTTTCGTTTCGATGGAACCACCATCAACTTTGATTTTTCTTATGGGACGGAAAAAAAAGTACACTCAGTATTAGATTGCGCTTTTCATTGCGAATTCAACGATATAGTACACAATATGGTTACTTATGTTTTTATCCAGAAAAATGGCTTTTTAATACATTTCTAGCATTTTATTATAGTAGGCCATGAAATCCTAAGGATAAAAGGAAAAAAACAGCTGACAAGTTCGAATGAATGTATTTATTTATTTAACAAATATTCAAAAAAGTAAATGTTTATATTGTTATTGTTGTTGCCGTTTCTTAATTTATTTTGTTCCACAATGGATGGAGGTAATTTTACAAACGAAGAAAAATGTGATATGCTATCTTGCTACATTTTATGCCAAAGAAATTGGGTAGGAGCCGAGCGCATGTATTCTAACAAATACCCAGAGCGGAGACAACCTGACAAGTGTACTTTTCGGCGTTTGTTACTTTAAGGAAAAATCAATTTAAGCCTTATAAATTCCGAATATGTCAAGGATTAAAACCAGTTGACGATGAACGACGTAGACATTTTTGTGAGTATTATAAAGTGATTTGGTCTGATGAAAGCATGGTAACCAATAACGGTATTTTTAACAGGCGCAGTACCCACTATTGGTCACAACGAAATCTACGTGTAAATAGACCATCCAGACATCAAGATCGCTTTGGATTTAATATTTGGTATGAGATTTTTGGTAGCAAGGTTATAGGCCCTATTTTCTTTCACAATTCATTAACTTCCGAGCGGTACCTTGAGATCTTGAGGCACGATTTAGAAGATGCATTAGATAATTTACCGTTAGGCGCTGTACACGGCTGTTGGTTCCAACAACATGGTACTCCAGCCCATAACTCAATAGAAGTTCGCCAATCTTTAGCTGAACGGTTTGAAGGAAGATACATTGGGACTTACATTGAAACACCTTGGCCTCCAAGGTCCCCGGACCTAACTCCCTTGGACTTTTTCTTGTCGGGCTACATAAAAAATGAAGTATTTAAGGAATGTTTTGACGAGGAACAATTATATCAGTCAGTACGAGCAGCATTTAATACAATTACTCCTGAAATGTTAAGTCATATTTTGGAGTCTACCGTGAGACGGGCGTACTTCTTTTTAGAAAATGGAGGTAATTTGTTTGAACATTTGTTATAGTTAGTAAATAAATAAATAAATTCATTCGAACTTGTCAACCGTTTTTTCTTCCTTTTATCGTTAGGATTTCATGACCTACTATAATAAAATGCTAGAAATTTATTAAAAAGCTATTTTTCTGGATAAAAACGTCAGTAATCATATTGTGCTGTACATCGTTGAATTCGCAATGATAAGCGCAATCTAATACTGGGTGTACTTTTTTCCGTCCCAGAAAAAAAATCAAAGTTGATGGTGGTTCCATTGAAACGAAACCTTGTAATGAAAATTTGTTAACGTCACCTTGTACAGCTTAAAAAGTGAGAATGAAAAAGTGTTTTCCGTTTTTTCATATCTTTTCAAATAGCTTCAAAAGAAAATTAAAACGAAATCGCAATATTTCGGTTTTTCTCGGATATTTTTGGAACGGCTTAGAATTTTCAAATTCGTAAAACGGGATTTTATTGGGCATCAAAATACGCAACTTCTGTCTAATTTAACCGACACTATCTCTTACCGTTTCCGAGATCCCCATGCTGTGCATCCTGATCTTGGACACACATATATATACAGTGTGTATCAGCCAAATGGAATAAATTCGATAATAAATAAATGGGGGCGTGTTCGGAAAAACGCTTGGACCCGTCGATTGGTATTTTTAGTTGCTCATTTTCTCCAATAAAAACTTTTTATACAGGGTGTGTCCTGTAACAGTGGTCAATGCCAACTTTCTTATTTCAAATGATTTAGGAGATTCTAAACATATTTTATGTTCAATGTCCTATACCTATCTTCAACTATTTCCGCAATATTAAGTGTTTTCAAATTTATTTTTATTTTATTTATTTCGAATTTATTATTATTCATGAAAGTGGCTCTGGTTACTGAACTATTTATTTGATTACAAAAATTCGCTGCAACACACTCAATACTTATTTACCATTTAGGTCTTCATATTAAGAATGTAAGCAAAAACCATTTTAGCGTTCCTTTTTATTGATATGGAACGAAAAGAGCCAGTTTTGTTTACTTTTGTGTAAAATGCCTGGCCTTTCTCTTTGCAAGACAGTAGTTGTCAGTGTCAGTGTCATAGTCTTTTGAATTTCGTTAACTGCATAATACCTAATATCAGAAAAATGGTTCATTTAACAGAAATGCATAAAATAACAATTCTACAAATGATTGGTTATGGAGATAACACACGAACACAAGTGGAAGTTGCTCGCTTATTTCATGAAAAATTTCCAAATTTGCCGCATATATCTCAAGGGACAGTTAGTAAAATAGAAAAGCAGTTTCGCGAGCTTGGACATGTGAGGCAGATAAAAAAAGCAGCTGCCAATTCAATAAATGATGATACTAAATTGGATATTATGCTTGAGTTTGAGGAAAACCCACATATTTCTAGTCGACAAGCCGCCGCAATGTTCGATATTAGCCATTCGTCGATTATTCGAACATTAAAAGAAAATAAAATGCATACCTATAAAGTGATACCAACTCAGGAGCTCATGGAAGACGATTATGATAGGAGAACTTATTTTTGTGAACAAATGATGGCTATGTTAGATAACAATGTTATTCAATTAGAACATGTTTTGTTTTCGGATGAGTGCACCTTTACACTTCACGGTCATGTAAATCGTCAAAATTGCCGCTATTGGTCTAGGAAAAATCCTCACTGGATCAGCGAAGAACATACTCAATACCCTGAAAAGGTTAAAGTTTGGGCAGGAATTGTTAGGGATCATATCATAGGCCCCTTTTTCATTGACGGCAATTTGAATGGCGATAATTATTTAGCACTGCTCTAAAATAATGTCGTGCCAACTTTGACAAATTTGTATCCGGATCCAGCAAACCCACAAGTTCCAGCGAATATGATATGGTTTCAGCAAGATGGAGCACCGCCCCATTACCAAATTAATGTCCGGCAGTATCTCAACGGAATATTTCCAAATCGGTGGATGGGGAGACGAGGATCGATAGAATGGCCAGCGCGATCCCCTGATCTGACGCCATTAGACTTTTTCTTATGGGGACATATTAAAAATGTTGTATACAAAACTAAACCCCTCGACTTAGCTGACTTAAGAAGACGAATAACGCTTGCGATTAGATCGGTCACGCCTGAGATGCTAAATAACGTTAGAAGAAATTTCTATATAAGATTAGGGATTTGCCAAGACGTTCGCGGCGAGCATATTCAACAGTTCCTAAATTAACTTTTTACTTTTGTTTATACATTATGAAGAAATAAATAATTTTATTTTTTTAATTTTAATTTTTGCAATAAATTTGAAAACACTTAATATTGCCGAAATAGTTGAAGATAGGTATAGGACATTGAACATAAAATATGTTTAGAATCTCCTAAAGAATCCAAAAATTAAATAATATCCGAGGTGTTGCATTTGAACTAAGAAAGTTGGCATTGACCACTGTTACAGGACACACTCTGTATAAAAAGTTTTTATTGGAGAAAATGAGCAACTAAAAATACCAATCGACGGGTCCAAGCGTTTTTCCGAACACGCCCCCATTTATTTATTATCGAATTTATTCCATTTGGCTGATACACACTGTATATATATATATATATATATATATATATATATATATATACATATATATACAGGGTGATTCAGAAATAAGTACCGAAAATTTGCAGGTATGTAAACCTTGACGAAATATAAAAAAAAGTTTTATATAATTTTTCTCTAAGCCTCACCGTTTAGAATATACAGGGCATTAAATATGTGTGATAAAAAAGACATTTAAATATGTAATATCTGTTAGGAGAGAGATATCAATTTCAATTTTGGAACATGTTATCAGTACATGTAGACCCATTAACCCAACAAACGACAACCTTGTGGGTCACTTCAGAGGCGTAGAACAGGGATATATGTCTCGCATTTATGCTCATATCTTTTTACCACTCGGTATATTGTCTATTTTTATTATAAATTTTTATAGCTTAGTTTTTTCACTAAAAATTATTACTCTTAAAATTTTTTCATACGAGCTGTCGTTTCGGAGTTTTAGTCGAGTTAATGCGTCAAAACCCTTTAGGATACAACATTATTTAAGTATTTCCATTATTCACAACAAAATGTATGCAAGCCATGGCTGAATAATTTTAGCAATTAATAAAGATGTAACAAAATCATGTGCGAATAACGTTTTATTAACTTGAGATAACAAAATACATAAAATGAGAAAAATAATTCAGAATATTACAACAAGTGTTTAAAATGTCGTCCTTCAACTTCTATACATTTTTCAGCATATGTGATCAGTTTCCATGTAATAGCACTTAGCATCTGCCTGGAATTAGACAACTCAAAACAAGCATCTTTTATTCTTTGGGTTAGTTGTTCAGGGGTGGTAATTGGAACTGAATAAACATTTTACTTTAAAATACCTCAAACGCTGTAATCTAATGGGTTGAGGTCGGGCGAACGAGGCGGCCAATGAATAGGCGCATCAATTCCGCGACCTATCCATTTATGAGGGGAAATTAACATGTAGCCAAGCCCTAACTTCTCTTGAGTAATGGGGCGGCGCGCCATCTTGCATGAACCACATATTATATCGTTGTAAAACAGGGACATCATCAAGCAGTTGAAAAAAATTATTTCTCAAAAACTCCAAGTAGTTCTGACCATTCAAGTAAGGCGGCAAAAACCAAGGTCCAATAAAATTACTTCCAATAATACCCGCCCAAACGTTTATTTTAAACTGATGCTGGAAGCTTGTAACATGTGTGGAATGGGGATTATCCTCCGCCCATACATGCGCATTATGCATATTAAAAATTCCGTTTCGGGTAAAACAAGCTTCATCAGTAAATAAAACGAATTCAGGAAAATTATTATTTTCTTGATACTTCTGAAGGTACCACTCACATAAATCAACCCTGGGCTGAAAATCCGTTGGCAGTAATTCTTGTACCTTTTGCTTATGGAAAGGATGCAAACCCATATCATTCAATGTACGCCACGTTGAACTTTGGGAAATTCCAGTTTGAAGAGAAATTCTTCTGGTACTTGTCTCAGGATTGATCTCTAGCAAGTTTAAAATATTTGCTTCGTTTCCAAGTGTTCTGGTAGAAACATGTCGCCCACGCCTATGTGCGGCAGATTTAAATGTGCCTGTCTCCCTTAGACGACGATCAACCGAAATAAAAGTTCTCCTGTTTGGAATCTGTCGTCGTGGAAATTTTTCAGAATATCTCCTGACAGCCATTTCTGAATTTCCGTTGCATTCTCCAAGGACTAAGTGCATGTCTGCATATTCATTATTAGTATAAACAACCATAATTATTCAAAAGTATGAGCAAACAATTTTTTATGAACTGACAACTAGACAACCAAATTATTGAAATATGACAAGTACATTCATTTTCGTTTGCCAGAGATAAGTCATGGCTTGCTTCAATTTCATTGTGGATATTAGAAATACACACATATTAGTGTATCCTAATAGGCCAATCAATAGAGATTTTTTGTGACAAAAATACTACCTGAATATCAACTGTGCGATTATTTAAAAGACATTCTTTATTAATTTATTTATCTTTATTAATCGCTAGAATTATTCAGCCATGACTTGCTTACATTTTGTTATGAATAATGGCAATAGTTAAATAGTGTTGTATCCTAAAGGGTTTTGACGCATTAACTCGACTAGAACTCAGAAACGATAGCTCGAATGAAAAAATTTTAAGAGCAATAATTTTTAGTGAAGATACTAAGCTATAAATATTTTTAATAAAAACAAGCAATATACTGAGTGGTAAAAAAATATGACCATAAATGTAAGGCATATATCCCTGTTCTACGCCTCTGAAGTGACCCATAAGGTTGTCGTTTGTTGGGTTAATGGGTCTATATGTACTGATAACATGTTCCAAAATTGAAATTGATATCTCTCTCCTAACAGATATTACATATTTAAATGTCTTTTTTATCACACATATTTAATGCCCTGTATATTCTAAACGGTGAGGCTTAGAGAAAAATTATATAAAACTTTTTTTATATTTCGTCAAGGTTTACATACCTGCAAATTTTCGGTACTTATTTCTGAATCACCCTGTATATATATATATATATATATATATATATATATATATATATATATATATATATATATATATATATATATATATATATATACAAATAGCAAAATAACTGTCACATTCCTATCTTAGTTTTTGATAAGCTATCTTATGATGCTGGTCAAACAAAAAAACGGATATTATTTTGCTACCTATTTAATTAAATATATTCATATAAAATGTAGGTGATCACCTTACTTCAAGATCACTGTAATTTTGGCGTATTAGTAGATATAATAAATTGACGTAATGAGATATTCGTTAAATGAAAAACTACAGATTGTAATGCTATATTATAAGTGTCAAAAAAACGCCAGTGAAGCAAGAAGAACAAATATTGCCAATTTTCCTAGAAATATATCCGTAAGAATAGTTATAAGGATTAAAAACCTATTTGAAGAAACTAAATTATTACATAACAAAAAAAACAATAGTTAATATTAACAATAAAGTAATAAAACATAATAACTAATAATTTCAATGCTCAATGTGTACCATATTATTCTCGAACCAACATTAGTATAAAAATTTACCGTTTTTCCTCTTCAATGGAAGACCTTGTATATGAACATCGTGAATTTTCCCAATTCTTAAAACAAAAACAAAAAAAACTTCTACTAGTAAATTTTCGTCTTACATGTTTTACATTTCTCAATTTGTTCGTCTGAACAAACATTGTGTCATTTTAGCCTAATGATGGTAGGAAACATCTGCCGAAACGTAGCAATATTAAAGAAATACATGATATTTGGTCTATTTTTGGAAACTTTCAACCTTTTAAGATTTAAAAAAATATCTGGAAGTAAACAATTACAAAAATAATTTTTTAACATTTTACCGCCATTTTGTTCCAGCCTATTGGATTTTTACCAAAATGTTACCAAGACATCGTCATTTAATCCTTATTTTTTTGAAGTCAATTAGGTAAGCAGTTTTTTAGCTGTTCCGCGAACAGACAGACCGTGTAGAAAACAGTATCAGTAGCAAGCATTTTATTCCTTGTAGCCCAGACTAACATTTATAGGCAACTAAACATACATAAACGAGACATTCAGTAAGCTAACTACTAAAAAAAACCAACTACTAAAAAATATTTTTCGCTCAAGGATATTAATTATAAATATTGTTCTTTATTTTCAATAAATGAGCGCCCTCATCAGCAATAAAACAAACTGAATTAAATTAAGCGTAAAAAGAAACTCACTTTTACTCTTAATTTTAAACAAATTGGATACGAGACTAGATTCGACCTTAATTTGCTAAATTTGCGTCTTTTTCCCGCTAATTCTAGATTCAATATTGACGCAATTATTAACCAATAATTGATATTATTTATTAGACCTGTATACGTATCTAATTTTAATCTATTGTGGATATAGATATAAATCCAATTTAACCCTCCATTAGGCGCGTGGATTTTACTCACGCGGTTAGGCGCGTGGATTACAATGGTAATCCAATTTTTTTGGGCCCTGTTTTTTTTATTTTTTAATATTTGATTTATATTTTATTAAATATATGTATATTTATGTTAGCTTAGATGGATAAAATACATTTACACATATATTTTACCAAAATATTATGAAACGAAAATTAAAAGCCATACACGTGTTTTTTTAGGCGTTTAATAGCAGGTCGATATAAAATGAATATAAGAACAAACAAAAACTTAAAAAAAAAATAAACCAAAATTTTTTTTTTGTAAAAAAATAAACATATACTTAATATAAACTAAGAAACAACAAAATAAAAAATTATATAAGCAAGAAAAATACAAGTCAAAACAGAACATTTTTTAATCTGACAAACATGCAGTGCACACATCCCTCATGTGATCTTTGCATGCATGTCGGCTACACTTTATACAAATTTTTCTTCTTGATTTATTGCGACTTCTTGGACATATTTGGCAACGTCGAATACAACTTGCCGGGACAGGGGGCGGGGGTAATATGTCTTCTAAACCAAGTAATTGTCGCGCTCGGCGCCGCATTTCTTTTGGAATATTGGGAATTGTTGACCGATGTTCTATTTGCGGTTTAATTAGCTCCCAAGCAAACGTTTCAATTACAGTAGATCTTAAAACTTTTTTTTCTGAGTGGTTGGCTTTATAAACACAGGTAGCATTAATTCCAGATATATTTAACAAGTCGTAGAACACTACCATTGGCCATCTATTTGTAGTTCTGGCTACATTATATTTTTCACACATTTGATCGACTATGTCTACGCCTATTTTTGTCTTGTTGTAGAAAGATATTATCTCGGGTAACTTTTTATCGCCAGTTTCTGGGTCAATTGAATTGTCTTCCTCGTGCATTGACGAAATTAAAATAACTGTTTTGTTTTTTTTTGGGCAATACGAAACCATTGTGTGATTTTCCTGAAAACCAAATAATGAAGATTTTTCTTCTCTGCTTTTATTTGGCAAAAACTCGGGAGGTATTTCCCGTTTATTTTTCCTCATAGTGCCAACATATGTTAGCTTCTTTTCTAATAATTTTTTTACTAGTGGGACACTGGTAAACCAATTGTCACCAGTTATATTACGACTGGTTCCTTCTACAGGGTGCACTAATCGAAGGATTATGTCATTTGGCGAATTACTTTGCTTGTAGGGCCCGTCAGGTTGAGTTCCTACGTAAGGCTCGAGATTAAACGTATAAGAAGTTCGTGCATCTACTAAAGCAAATGTTTTTAGTCCATATCTTGCTGGCTTGCTAGGAATATACTGTTTAAAGGAACAGCGACCTCTAAAAGCCAATAATTGTTCGTCTATTGTTAAAAATTCACTTAAAATAAAATTGTTTTGAAAGTTAGCCACAAATATTTCAAAAACCTCTCTAATGGGTGCAAATTTGTCGATTTCCCTTCTATCATTTCTTGTTCTGATATCATCAAACCTTAAACTTCTAAGCAAAAATCTAAAGCGTTTCTCACTCATTGCAAGATAACATGATTCCACGCCATTTCCTTTTGAATTATCCCATATTTTGTGAGCATTTTTTCTAGAACTCCTTAAGACGCCAATTAAAAATAGAATTCCAATAAAAGCACTAATTTCTCGTTCATCCGTCAATCTTACGTCCCTTTCCCTTTGAAATTTGTTTTTAATTTGTTCAATGTATATATTTGTTGAAGCAGTTATCATTTGAATAATATTTTCAGTAAGAAACAGTTTTATACAATCGATCTCCGAAACTGCATCTCGAGCGCTGCGTTTTGGTCCGGGAAGTAGTTTTATAATATTATGCGAACGAATACGCACTCCCTTATTCGCACTGACCTTTCTCCACTTTGTTGTTTTATCTTTGGCAAGGTAAAAAGTGCTAGGTCCTGGTGTTCTTTCTGCATCAATATCTGGGTCCGGAATACTTAGATCTTCATCTGAAGAAAGTTCTTGCTCGGATTCTGTTTGATGATCACTATCTTCTACAATGTCTTCTTCTAATTCGTCTTCATCTTCCTCTTCTTTATCTATGAGACTTTCCTCCTCACTTGAAAGTTCATTGTACCATTTCATCCAAACCTCAGGATCCCTACTTTGTTCCAAACGTATTTTTTTGGCGTCGGACATTTCAATTTCTGAAACTAAAATATAACACTAAGGTACTAAACATTTTCAAATTAATTTTTAAACAAACGAAAATACTTATTTCCGTAAAGGTAAATAGATATTTGAAAAGTTCAAAAGAATATACCTACTCAAAGTACCTAAAGGGTAATATACAGAAATACATAAACTTCAAATTGACACAATATTGTTTTGCCACAAAAGACAATAATAATCTCTCTAAGTGCAAAATACTAAATTTGCAAATAACAAAAGCATTTTTTTAATTTCTAAAACAATAAAACTTACCTAAACGTTCCAGCAGCCAAAAGTTCCAAATTTAACACTCGGCAAAAAATAAAACACAGTTGGGCGCGTGGAGTACAATTGTAATCCAGTCGTATTTGATAGTCCGTAACTCAAACCAACACGCACTTCGACTCGTTTTATACTAATCAGGTACCTTTGTCTACGATCGACGGGTACTCAATCGGGCGAACCCACCCGCAAGCCCTTTTTTAATTGGTCACTGCTTAAAGGGGCCTGGATTACCATTGTAATCCACGCGCCTAATGGAGGGTTAATATAAGTAAGCTACGTCGCGAATATTATTGCTTTGACGTAGTGAAGTTCAAATGTCGATACATTTTGTAATAACTAAAGCATTTTTCTACCTGTCAGACCCATTTTGGTGGCAACATCTCGCCAAGTCTGCTCTTTGGCGTCCTTGTCCCTGAAAAGCGGACAGTTTCGGTCCCAAATCTGCGGCAATTGTTTTACCAGTTCCACCAGACGTCTGTGATCCATGACGATAGTAATTTCGAGGTTAAGTCGTTGTTTACGTAAATTTCCACGCCGAATTATGCGGAATTAAGTGACGGAACACTCGAAAAAGACTTAGAAAGTAACGAAATATCATCGAGCAACGCTCTCGAAACGCATTTCAAAGCCGAGCAGCCGACCTAGGAAACTTTATTATCGATTCGCTTTAACAACGGGGAGACGCCGAGCCAAAGCTGAAAACTAATTAAATTTAATTGAATTGCCTTCTCCCCGGCAGCGTACTCTATCTCTGTCTCCGTCTCGCTCGCGGCGCCTAACGGTCTGTCTCGTTTTAGTTGTTTAACTCAGCTAATTAAGTATTGAATTAGTGAAATAATTACAATAAACCTTCCCGGTCGTAATTATGAGTAATGGTTTCGATGTAAATAAATAACATAATTAAGTACGCGATAAGAATGTGTATTGAACACAATTTAAATTAATCTTTTTTTTGTGATATCACCTTGTTTTTATTCTAATGGCTACAAGGGAAAAAATTGGCAATTGGAGAATATATTTAAATAGTTAAATCATGCAAAGCCGATCTTAACCCCGCACTGTGGTATAAATTCCCACATTTTTTGGTCAAAATTGAAAAAATACCTTTTTTTAATTCAATAATTGTAATAACTTTAAAATAATAATAAAAACCTAAAATATAGTAGAGGGTTTATTCAATTTTAGTATTTTATTATCGACTTTAGCATAAGAAAGTGATTTAATATACAGGGTACGAAAAAATACAAAAATAAAAGTTTACAAACTAAAAAAAATTAAATTGAAATGTTTCAGACAGGTAAATTAAAGAACTAACTAAAGTCAAAAAGCCCTTTAAACCCATTTTTGTTTTGAGATAATTAAAGGTAACATATAAAATGAATGTGACATTTAAAATTTTCGACTTATTGACCATTAAATTATACAAAAACTACATCTCATTTAAAAACACCTTAATTGACTTTTTAATTCATATTTTTTTGCTTTAGAGATTTTTGAAAAAAAAACTGATATTTTGGGAAACCGTTTTTATTTTTCTGACTTTATTTGAAGAGATATCTGAAAATAAATGTTACTTTCGCATTGCCACTTTTTGTCCTTTACATGATGGCATCATTACATTCTTGATCCAACGTTTCGCTTTTTCGTGTTCATCATAAAATTTTCTTTTTTAAGTAGGAGGATCATTTTATTTTAGATGTTTTTGGAAAAAACTGAAATTTTGGGAAACCGTTTTTATTTTTTTCTGACTTTATTTGAAGAGACATCTGAAAATAAATGTTACTTTCGCATTGCCACTTTTTGTCCTCTACATGATGGGATCATTAAATTTTTGATCCAATGTTTTGGTTTTTTGTGGTCATCATCAATTTTTTTTAGGGAACAATTTTATTTTATGCTTATTAAATTCGCCTTTTCCGAATGCTGTCCAAAAAATTGATATGTTCAACTGGTTTAGAGATTTTTGGAAAAAACTGAAATTGTGGAAAATCGTTTTTATTTTTTTCTGACTTTATTTTAAGAGATATCTGAAAAGAAATGTTACTTTCGTATTGCCACTTTTTGTCCTCTTATATGATGACATCATTACATTCTTGATCCAACGTTTCGGTTTTTCGTGTTCATCATCAAATTTTCTTTTTTAAATAGGGGGGTTATTTTATTTTATACCTATTAAATTCGCTTTTTTAAATGTTGTCTAATAATTTGTCAGATGTTCAACTGATTTAGAGATTTTGGGAAACCGTTTTTATTTTTCTCTGATTTTATTTGAAAAGATATCTGAAAAGAAATGTTACTTTCGCATTGCCATTTTTTGTCCTCTACATAATGGGGGTCATTAAGTTTTTTATTCCACGTTTCGGTTTTTCGTGTTCATCATCAAATTTTCTTTTTTAAATAGGGGGATCATTTTATTTTTTGCTTATAAAATTCGCCTTTTCCAAATGCTGTCCAAAGATTTATCAGTTATTCAATTATTTTAGAGATTTTTGAAAAAAAAAACTGAAATTTTGGGAAATCGTTTTAATTTTTTTCTGACTTTATTTGAAGAGATATCTGAAAATACATGTTACTTTCACATTGCCATTTTTTGTTCTCTACATGATGGGGTAATTAAATTGTTTAACCCACGTTTCGGTTTTTCGTGTTCATCATCAAATTTTCTTTTTTAAATAGGTAAATCATTTTATTTTATGCTTATTGAATTCCCCTTTTCCAAATACTGTCAAAAAAATTGTCAGATGTTCAACTGATTTAGAGATTTTTGGAAATAACTGAAACTTTGGATAATCGTTTTTATTTTTTTCTGACTTTATTTGAAGAGACTCTGAAAAAAAAATGTTACTTTTGTATTGCGACTTTTTGTCCTCTAACATGATGACATTAATTTTTGATTCGACGTTTCGGTCTTTCGTGGTCATCATCAAATTTGCTTTTTTAAATAGGGGGATTATTTTATCTTATGCTTATTAAATTCGCTTTTTCCAAATGGTGTCCAAAAAATGTTCAGATTTTATATGTTTTGGGAAACCGTTTATTTTTTTTTTGACTTTGTTTGAAGAGATATCTGAAAAGAAATGTCACTTTCGCATTGTCATTTTTTGTCCAGGATGGCGTCATTAAATTTTTGATTCCACGTTTCGGTTTTTCGTAGTAATCGTCAAATTTTCTTTTTTAAATAGGGGGATCATTTTATTTTATGCTTATTGAATTCGCGCCTTTTCTAAAAAATACTGTTACATTTTTTTACTTATCGTTGTTAAGAGATTTTTAGCCGCTCGATGAAAACATGTCGGGTCTAAAAGCACGCTTGAATCCCCCCAACCTCATTTAGTGTTCAGATTTCGTGGAGTAAAGCTCCCTGAAGATGTGCTCGTGCAACCGAAACGATGATTTCTTAAGCGATCAAAGCCATAAAAGTCCGTACTACCAAAAAAAGCATTCTTTTAATTTTCAGAAACCCTGCAACTGGTAGTAGCCTGTGGGCCTTTCACAGTTCAAGACAGCCTCACGTTCGAACCGCTGAATGATCTTCTGCAATACGTGAAAGAACACAAACCGCACGTGCTGATGCTGACGGGGCCCTTCTACGATAAAAACCACCAAGGAATCCACAACGGCGAACTGAGAGAATCCTTCGACTCTTTTTTCTTCGATCTCATCGATAACGTCATGAGAGAGGTACTGTAATATTGTTTTACCGCACGCGTGTTATTGCGGGAAATTAGTTTTGCCTAAGACAAAACTTTTTTTTTTCAGCTGTATCAAAAGTATTAGACCAGCCATGTCAAACATACGGCCCAAGGGCGGCATTCGGTCCGTTTTTGAAAGCGCGTGCCGCTGCACAGTGGTGAGGTCTTATGGAGCCACCCGGCCATAACTGTTAACCACCTCTACAATTGATTTATCATTCATATTTTGCAATTTTTATGAAATAAATGAATGAAACACCAGCGTAGGATGCTCGTTTATTTCAGCATTGCGATATACAGGGTGATACATTAATATTTTGCCTTAAGTGAATTTTTTCCTCAAATTTTGTTATTGCGGGAAATTAGTTTTGCCTAAGACAAAACTTTTTTTTTTCAGCTGTATCAAAAGTATTATACCAGCCATGTCAAACATACGGCCCAAGGGCGGCATTCGGTCCGTTTTTGAAAGCGCGTGCCGCTGCACAGTGGTGAGGTCTTATGGAGCCACCCGGCCATAACTGTTAACCACCTCTACAATTGATTTATCATTCATATTTTGCAATTTTTATGAAATAAATGAATGAAACACCAGCGTAGGATGCTCGTTTATTTCAGCATTGCGATATACAGGGTGATACATTAATATTTTGCCTTAAGTGAATTTTTTCCTCAAATTTTGTTATTGCGGGAAATTAGTTTTGCCTAAGACAAAACTTTTTTTTTTCAGCTGTATCAAAAGTATTAGACCAGCCATGTCAAACATACGGCCCAAGGGCGGCATGCGGTCCGTTTTTGAAAGCGCGTGCCGCTGCACAGTGGTGAGGTCTTATGGAGCCACCCGGCCATAACTGTTAACCACCTCTACAATTGATTTATCATTCATATTTTGCAATTTTTATGAAATAAATGAATGAAACACCAGCGTAGGATGCTCGTTTATTTCAGCATTGCGATATACAGGGTGATACATTAATATTTTGCCTTAAGTGAATTTTTTCCTCAAATTTTGTTATTGCGGGAAATTAGTTTTGCCTAAGACAAAACTTTTTTTTTTCAGCTGTATCAAAAGTATTAGACCAGCCATGTCAAACATACGGCCCAAGGGCGGCATGCGGTCCGTTTTTGAAAGCGCGTGCCGCTGCACAGTGGTGAGGTCTTATGGAGCCACCCGGCCATAACTGTTAACCACCTCTACAATTGATTTATCATTCATATTTTGCAATTTTTATGAAATAAATGAATGAAACACCAGCGTAGGATGCTCGTTTATTTCAGCATTGCGATATACAGGGTGATACATTAATATTTTGCCTTAAGTGAATTTTTTCCTCAAATTTTGATGATTTCTGTCCTGAATGAATAAAAAAAAATTCCTGTATATACAGGGTGACCCATTTATTTCCGGGTCACCCTCATAAAAAGTTTATTATTTGTGCGATTTGGCTCGGGTTTTTTTCAAATTGTAGGGCTTAAAAAACTGCAACTTTTTAGCAAAGATAACCTCGGTCATGGAAAATCCAAGGCCTACTATGCCAGTCTTTAGTAGCAAAATTTCAATAAACCATATTAGCGATTTTTTTAATAAAAATTTGTGAACACCACTGAATTTGGCATCCCTCAAAATGGTCCTATGCCAAGTTTTACCAAAAAATATCAATGTGGTTTATTAAAATTTTGCGCCTAGAAACTGGCAAAGTAGGCCTTGGATTTTGTCTGAATTGGAATATCTTTGGTAAAAAGTTGGAGTTTGTCAAGCCCTACAATTTTTAGAAAATCGGAGCCAAATCGCATTAATAATAATAAAGTTTTTTTAGGGTGACCCGAAAACAAATGGGTCACACTGTTTGTGTGCATATGCGGGGTTGCTAGGTGCGTAGGTATATGAAAATCATTCAAAAATTGGTAGTCTGATTGCGATAAAATTTATCAAGGCAGGTCCATGTATCGAGAAGAAAAAATTAAATTATTAGGAGAAAATGGCGGCTATTTATATTTAAATAATATGAACGAACATACATTTTGATTACTTATATTAGGTGTACTTGTAAAATGTTCACTTCAAAATAAAGATTAGTGGTACATATTACATTAAAAAACACTAGAGTCGCAGTCGTGGTCAATTTAGGATAGATAAGACTATATCTGAAAACAC
This sequence comes from Kuschelorhynchus macadamiae, assembly GCA_030620095.1. Taxonomy (NCBI): domain Eukaryota; kingdom Metazoa; phylum Arthropoda; class Insecta; order Coleoptera; family Curculionidae; genus Kuschelorhynchus; species Kuschelorhynchus macadamiae. The sequence goes on from JAUTXW010004930.1 coordinate 648,763, forward strand.
ATTTTTCCAAGTTTGAGTTCAGTTTAATTTGAATTCGTTGGCATTAAGCGAATTAATCCAATCAATCGAAACTTAACTTAATACAATACATAATTCGGGCTTTCACTGTAACATAGTATACATTTAATTATTAAAAACAATAAGCTAAATCCTACCTTTCACAAAATCAAGAGATATTTTGCTTCTTGTTCTACATCTAAACTTGACTTTTTTTTCCCATTGGTTTCTGGAGTTGGTTAGGTAAGGATCTGAAGAAACAAGTAATGAATGAAGAATATCTTCGTTGGTAGCAGTTCGGGAGCATTTTCGAGAGGACATCTGACGGAATCTTTTAAAGTCTTTATTTCGCGCCTCGACTGCTTCCTCACTAAGTTGCCCAATTGGAAGACAAGCCGAATCAATTATGCCACTTCCGTGGAGAAGAATTTGGTGTACAGATGAGGGCATGTAGTACCAGTTGTACTTTTCCACAAATAATTCTGCCGTATTTTGTGCATATAAATCAAATTTATGTGTTTCTACAGCTCTTCCACATGTCAAAACTTGTAAAATAATAGAAAATTGTTTGATTAGTTCTTCATCCACACCTGTTACCTCTGCTACTATTTCTGGACTCCGGAAAAACCTTCTTGCAGTGTTACCATCGTTGGAGGTTCCACTACCCTGTCGAGGCACATCAACAAATATGCCCAGTCTTTGTTTAAGTTCGTTTTGAACATGTTTTTTTCTTGCTTTCACTAACTCTTTTTCAGCATCAGTCCTGGCACTCCACTTTTTAAAATCAAGTCTATACGATATATTAAGAATACACTCCATGAAACGAAGTAAGGCATGTAAACTAGAGAGGCCATATTTATAAGAGTCGATATCAACTTTTTTTTTTCGAATTTCTTGTAAATTGTTCATTTCTTTCGGTTTGGCTTTACATATTGCACAACATGCAGCCGAGGAGGTTTGTGTTAAAACTTTTCCATCCAACATGGTAAAAGCTAAGTTATGTGAAATTTTAATATTTCGATGTTTTGTAGATACTTCGGTCTCAACCAGTTTTTTAATTTCGTTGTCATATTTGTCGGCAATAACTCTGGTAAGTTCAGGCGTCTCTTTTGAAAATTCAAAAAATATTGGTCTACAATAATTTGTCGAGGATGGATGCGGATTTTGCCAGACTATTTCATTATTTTTTGAAACAAGTTGCAATGGAACCAAAGAAGCCATAAAAATAGAATTATGCACAATTTTAACGTCGTTAAAATTTTGTTTATAGCAGCTATTTCCTGAGGAACCATCACAACCCCATTTAGTGTGTAATGAAAATGTGTTTGATTCACTACTCTCTATTTTTTTCAATACATTAGGAACTTTAAGCAACCTTTTTGTGGTATGGTCTAATAGTTGTTGCATTGGAATGGAACCGCCTCTTTCGTTAACTTGAATAGAATCAGGATAGCATTCTACTTTTGCCTTAAATATTTGATTATAGCTAGGGAAAATATCAGCATTTTTACTCGCACACTGCTCACGTACATAATTATATTGATGTCTGGATAGTTTTGCATCTACCATTAATGCTAAACCTTCATCTCTTGAAAACATTTTAACTGTATTTTGCGATAGACGTTGTTTGAACTTACTTGCTCCAAGAGATAGTACTTCCTGAATCACGGTTGCCTCTTCTTTCTTTCCATCTGCCCTTAACTTACGAACCAAGAGACCTTGTAACTCTGAGAGTGTCATATCACATGTTCTCTCTAATTTAGATAGCTTCCTTCGTTTGCTTCTTTCAGAGCTTCCATCAAGATTTTTTATAGGTCTTCCACCTGAAGAATGTGACACTTTAAGGACGTTCACAATTTCTTTAAATATCAAGTCGCCTGCCAACCAATTTTTAAATTTTTGTCAAAATGATCTTTTACTCTACTAGCCTGTTTCCATTTTTGCCTAAATTGGCCCAGAAATGTTTTTTGGATGGTACGCTTCACAATTATAAAGTCTTCTGAAGACTGCTCAAAATCTTCTTTTAAACGAGAAAAAAACTCTTGCTCATTAGAACTAGCAATAAATCTTTCGGAAAGACACTTTCGACTTATCGCAAACATGTTTTTGCCACGAATTCACGAACAACAATAATACTACATTGATACTATTGACATCAATATGGCGCGCGATGTAACGATTTTGTTTTGACGTGATCCACAGCCTACTTAAAAAATTGTTATTCCGAGTAAAGGTGCAACTTTGAGCAGCCATATATTTTTTTTCTTAGAAGAGCAATACATCAGCTTACTTTCTGGCCTTAATACAAAACTTCGCCTTGCTTCGATGGTGATTTTTCTCGTTATTAAAATTGTAGTAATAAAGCATCATGTGGAACCAAACATTTTATTAGCTATTAGCGTGTTAAATAAACAAGAAAATATTTTTCTTATTACATATTATCTCGAAGAAATCATCTATTTAACATGAAATAAAAAAATAATGGCATCCTTTTGATCATACATTTATGAAACTTTAATTTTTTTTGTCTTGTTATTTTAAGTTCAAAATTGATTTCAATTACTCTTTATTGGAATTAAATCCATATACAACCTAATAACACTTCATTTTCGGGTTGACGGTTTTTATTTAGCACTATTTATATCAACTTTGAATTAAAAAACAAATAGTTGAAGGTTTTACTTTAACAATAGTTTGGAGGTATTGGCCACTGAATAGCATTACGGCTCGCCACTGTGGCGCTGCAACAACGATTGATATAATAAAATGTACAATTGTACATAGTGCCATCTATGTTTAGGAGAATGAAGTACACATACTCAACCAAAAGCCAAACGTTATCTGGCTTGTTCCATGAAATTCTATCGCGCAAAAACACAGATGACTCTATCTGAACATTCTTTCAATTGAGTTACGCCACTTATTGTTACAACGTTTAACAGTACTTATTATAATTTATTTCGGTTACAGTTTTTAACATGTCTCTTTCAAAACCAAGTGGAAGTAAGAGGAAACTTGTAGATGAGCATCGTATCTTTCAAGAAAAGTGAGAATTAGAGTTTTTTTGCTGTGAAGTGAAAGAAAAAATTATTTGTTTGATTTGCGATAGTACAGTCGGTGTCCCAAAATTATATAATATAAAACGTCACTACGATATTCATAAAATTGTGTTTGACAAGTATACGGGCATGGTCAGAAACGAAAAGTTAAATAAATTAAAATCACGGTTGAAAGATCAGCAGCTTATGTTTACACGTCCAAAGCAAGAACATGAATCCGTCCTTCAAGCGAACTACGTACTGTCGGAGTTGATCGCGCAACACTCAAAACCATTTGTTGAAGGTGAATTTATAAAAAAGTGCCTTGTAAAGGCCCGGGAGCGTGAAGGCATTTAAAAATATATCCTTGTCCCGGAATACTGTCGCTGAAAGAGTTACTGAGTTGGCTGCCAGTATAAGTGATCAGCGTTGAACAGAACTAGCCGTTACTTGATGGAAATTCATATTAACAAAGTAAACAAAAAACACTTGCGTAAAATTTCCACTTAATTTATTTTACAAAAATAATACACAAGGCAATTGTTTCGCCAACACTGTGGATTCAGCAGATGTTAGATGTAAAATAAAATAAGAGTGTTCAAATGTTCTGGATTTACCCTTAATAAACTAATAAAGGTTTAACAATGGGGAACCGTTCAGGTCCAATTGATCGTTTAATAACGTGTTGTTATTTTTATGTTTGTTTATTTCCATACTTCCTAGTAAATTACGTTTTTTACTTTTTCGTTCTACATGTAAAATTTCGAAGTTCTCATCAAAAGTATGGTTTTCTTGAATTAAATGTTTGGAGTAATTGGAATTATCTTTATGCTTTCTGTAACTGAATTTATGTTCACTTATCCTTTTTTGAAATGTTCTGCCTGTTTGTCCAATATAAAATTTTGGACAAGTTCAATACACACAAGACAATAAGATAGTCAGTCAAAAATTCGACGATTTTAGGGGGCCATTTCTCTAATGATTATTCTGTAGTAAAATCGATAGTTAATAAAAGTGACACACATAACATAATTTTTACAAGAGCAGATAAAGGAAAAACTGTCATAGCTATGAACAAAGATCAATATATTTCTAAAACACTCGATTTCCTAAATTCCAATAAGTTCGAACAAATTAATTTTGATCCTACAGAACTTTTTCAAAAACTAGTAAAAAATGTAGTCAAAGATCTTAGCTTATTCACCGAAAAAGAAAAATATCACATATCATTAATGAATCTTCAAATACCCAAGTTATAATCTTTTATTAAACTACACAAAAACGATATGCCAATTAGACCAGTGGTATCTTATATTTCAGCACCAGCAGTAATCCTTTCTAACAAGTTAATAAACATTTTAGTAAAATATTGTAATTTTAAACCCAAGTACGGTAAATAGCTCTCGATTAATAAGTAAAATCAATAATTTAAAAATTCCAAGTAACGCCAGACTAATATCTTTGGACGTTCAAAATTTATTCCCTAGTATACCGCCGGCTGATGTTTTATTATTAGTTGAAGAACTTCTTACTAAAAATAACGTTAATCCAATATATAAACAGGATATTTTAGAAGCTTTGTCGACAGCCTTGTTAAAGACAAAATTATTTTGAGTTTAATGAAACTGTGTACATAATAATGGGAAACCCTTTAAGTTCAATTTTAGCCGAGATGTTTATGGACAATTTGGAAACTAAATTCCATGAATATTCTATTAGTAAAAATTTCATTTATTGGTATAGATATGTGGATGACATACTAGCATGTTTTATTGGTACTGACAGGCAACTAAACTCATTTTTAGATTATATCAATAACCTACACAAAAATATACATTTTACTGTTGAATTAGAAAATAATAGAGAAATTAATTTCTTGGACTTAACAATAACTGTTAGAAATAATAAACACGAGTTTCAAATCTTCCACAAACCTTCTCATACCGATATTACAATACACAATACATCTAATCACCCTTTACGCACAAAATATCAGCATTTAATAGTTTTGTTCATAGATTGATCAACATACCTCTAAGTAATGAAATTTATATTAAAGAATTAAATATAATAAAACAAATAGCTGTTAATAACTGTTATCATGAAAATCTTATATACAAAATAGTAGAAAAGAAACACCATAAAAAGGCATTACAGTTAATTTATCCTACTAACAGTTTCAAAGAAAATAATTTCCATACTTTCACTTACACAGGAAAAAATAACACTAACTATTACTAAGTTTTTAAAAACAATAAGAGTAAAACCAAAAAACACAATAAATCGGGTGTTTACAAATTAAATTGTGGAACTTGTCCAAAATTTTATATTGGGCAAACAGGCAGAACATTTCAAAAAAGGATAAGTGAACATAAATTCAGTTACAGAAAGCATAAAGATAATTCCAATTACTCCAAACATTTAATTCAAGAAAACCATACTTTTGATGAGAACTTGGAAATTTTACATGTAGAACGAAAAAGTAAAAAACTTAATTTACTAGAAAGTATGGAAATAAACAAACATAAAAATAACAACACGTTATTAAACGATCAATTGGACCTGAACGGTTCCCCATTGTTAAACCTTTATTAGTTTATTAAGGGTAAATCCAGAACATTTGAACTGTATAAGATCCGCGGTTGTAAAAAAACGCATTCAGGTATTTAAAATCTATAATTTGTGGTACACTCTTATTTTATTTTAGTTTACATCTAACATCTGATGAAGCCACAGTGTTGGCGAAACAATTGTCATTATTTTTGTAAAATAAATTAAGTGGAAATTTTACGCAAGTGTTTTTTGTTTACTTTGATAAGTGATCAGATAAAAACAAAATCAGACTCTTTCATTGCATTTTCTATTGCCTGTAACGAAAGTACGGATGTGTGTGGTGTGGCCCAACTCGCTGTTTTTCTTCGTGCGGTTGATACAGATATCAATGGGTACTGGACTTAGTACCATTGCATGATACAACAACTGGGAAGGATATTTTCAAATCTGTTTATGGACTTCTGCAAAAGGACAATTTAGATTTGTCAAAACTGTGTTCCGTTGCAACAGACGGAGCTCCTTCAATGACTCGAGTAAAAAATGGCTTCGTTAAAATATTACAGACAAAGATCAGAGAAACGGGCAGTGACAAACCAGATTTTCATCATATTCATTGTATAATCCACCAAGAAGTTTTATGTGATCAAGTTGGAAGTGTTTTAAAGTCGGTGAAAAAAATTATAAACCTCATAAGGTCACGAGGCCTTAATCAGCGACAGTTTTCTGCATTTTTACGTGATTTAGAAAGTGAGTACACTGGTTTACAATATTATGCAGAGGTGCGATGGCTTTTGTGTTCTATGGTACTCGACCGGTTTTGGAAACTCAAAGAAGAAATACGGGTTTTCATGGAAACAAAAAGAGAAGATGTCAGCTTATTATGCGATGTACCTTTTTTACAAGATCTTTTATTTATAGTAGATATCACAAAACACTTGTCGGACTTAAATACGAATTTGCAAGGACCACGTCAAGTTATTACAGATATGCATGATCATGTGAAAGCTTTCAAGTGTAAGATGATGTTGTGGGAAAAACAGTTAGCAGAGGATAATCTGTCACATTTTCTGACTTATAAGGCATATCAGGAAAGCACAAGGGTCCCAATATCATACAAAATATATTCAGAGAAAATGAGAAGCCTTCTGGCGGAATTTGAGAAACGTTTTTAGGATTTTCAGACCCAAGAAAACAATTTTTGATATCACAAAACACTTGTCGGACTTAAATATGAAATTGCAAGGACCACGTCAAGTTATTACAGATTTGCATGATCATGTGAAAGCTTTCAAGTGTAAGATGATGTGGGAAAAACAGTTAGCAGAGGATAATCTGTCACATTTTCTGACTTGTAAGGCATATCAGGAAAGCACAACTGTCCCAATATCATACAAAATATATTTAGAGAAAATGAGAAGCCTTCTGGCAGAATTTGAGAAGCGTTTTCAGGATTTTAAAACACAAGAAAACAATTTTTGATATCACAAAACACTTGTCGGACCTAAATACGAAATTGCAAGGACCACGTCAAGTTATTACAGATATGCATGATCATGTGAAAGCTTTCAAGTGTAAGATGATGTGGGAAAAACAGTTAGCAGAGGATAATCTGTCACATTTTCTGACTTGTAAGGCGTATTAGGAAAGCACAAATGTCCCAATATCATACAAAATATATTCAGAGAAAATGAGAAGCCTTCTGGCAGAATTTGAGAAGCGTTTTCAGGATTTTAAGACCCAAGAAAACAATTTTTCTCTATTTACTGGTCTTTTCACTATAGATATTGATAAAGTTCCACCTCACTTGCAAATGGAAGTAATTGAGATTCAGTGTCAAACAAAAATTTGATAGTTGCCTGTAAAATCCTGTCAATGTTTGGAAGTACCTATAAGTGTGAACAACTATTTTTTTGATGAAAGGAAACAAATCTCCCACAAGATCGCGATTGACGGACGCACACTTGGACCCAGTTTTAGAAGTTATTTCCGACGATAAATTCGCGCCACAAATAGACAACTTAATTAAAGACAAAAGATGTCAAATATCTGGCAAAAGAATTTAATATCCTTTTTATTGGAAATTTAATAAACAGCCTTGTCCTATAATAGTACTTTTTCTCAAGATTTTCAGTAGTTTCTTTAAGATAAGGTTTTGCGGCCCACCTAGTCGATGGTCTTCGTGCTTTTGGCCCACCAGTGACTTTGAGTTTGACATAGCTGTATTGAACATTATTTTTTCCAAAAATTATTAAAAAACCCGCTTAACAGAAACAAACAATTTCTCATCTAGATTTGTAGTTCTCCAATATTCTAAAAACATCAAAAATTCAAAAGTTTTTTCCGCAATGGTGCGAGAGGAAACAGTTAAAATTTCTTAAAGAAATATTTCTGGCCTATTTTGGCGAAAAATCTGATACCTGCAAATCTACGCCACTGGTCGCCAGGTGTTGAGCTACTTTGATGCACAATAATGCACAGTCATATTTGACATACATGTTTTTATGTAATTAATAAATACTTAACTAATTAGGCACTCCAACGATCTGTCACTTTCATGTCATTTTTGGGTTGTCGTAGGACAAACAAACTGATTTAGCCAATGAGGCTTAAATATTGGTTTGATAAGTCCCACAATAAATTGGTCAAATAGCTGTCATATGACAAGCAGCTGTTTTGTTGAACTGCCTAATTGGAAATTACATTTAAAACAAAAGTTTACTATTTTATCGTTGGTCAAGTTGCACAATTAGGTGTAATTTGTAAACGAACCCTAGGTTGTCAACCTCTGCTGTCGTAGGACATGACAGATTGTTGGACTGCCCTATACTAATACATACCTAAAAAATAAACAAAATTTTCATATACTATTTTTGCAAGTCGCTAAAGATAAAGAATTACTAGACATCACTGTAATAAAAGTGGCATGATCTCTTTCCTAGCTGTCAGTTTTTTTTTCTAAAGGGAGCAATTGGTCCCACAAAAGCCCAGTTCTGTGAGGACTCTATATTTTGAAACTCACTTCTTTTAAACTCGATTTTGTGTAATATTCTTACAGGTGCAACATACACACGTTATCGTCGTTTCGTCCCAAAGGGAACCGCATCATTATCCGGTTTATCCAACGCCACCGTACGAGGTGAGGCAGAACTACCCGAACTTGACTTTCATGCCCGATCCGTGCATGGTGAACGTCAACGGGTTGATCGTCGGCGCTACGACGACGGACATTTTGTTCGACATTGGCAGTTTCGAGTTCTACATGTGAGTATTCTTGAAATGTTTGTTTAATGTTGGTAACTTAATTTTTAAGAGGGCATCAAATTTTAAAACTTACATTTGCTGACATCTCGCGAACTATTCTTATAGGTAGAATGATGATTAAATTAGGAAAGTTGTAGAAAATGAAAATTCTAACTCTCCCTGTTTCCATGGTAAACTTACGAATTTTCAAATGATGTATTACAAGTTGAAATTATTGTATATTATTTTAGAGGTAAAATCCGAAGAAGAAAGGCTATTATAAATAGTAAAATTTGGATTTGTGTATTTTAGACAACCATTTTTGAAGAACATCTAACTGGAAATAGATATTTGCAGCTGTCGCAAGAACAAATGCAGAACTAAAGAGGTTACAAAGGTTCTTAGAGACATTTTCGACGTTCAAATTATTTCTAATAATGGTCGCAATGCTTGGCCGGCGAGGTCACCAGACCTTACACCTCTCGATATTTATTTATGGGGATAAGCAAAAGTTGTCGTTTTTTTTATAGGGTAATTAGTGAAGATCGAGACAAAATTGTCATAGCCCCCTTCGTTTTTAAGATACAGTGTGAAATTGAAAATATTGCATTTTCGTGCCCCCCCCCCCTTGTATTTCGGTTGTTGTTCAACATCGAAAAGGTGAAAAACTGGCTCTGATACAATTTTTTACGTAGAATCCTGTGGCGTAGTCAGAATTTTTATGTGAGCTGTCGTTTTTGAGATATAACACAAACTCGTAATTTTTTAAATGGGACATCCCTGTATATTCTACTAGTATCTCGCCAAGTTTGGACCGTCTTTCGTTTCTCCCTCCTTTAAAAAATTTAGCTGATAGCTTTTTCTTAAGTCTCGTTAGCAACACTGAACTATTGAAGGTAATAAATAATATCAAAAGTAAATCTTCGTGTAGCACTGATGGCCTATCAATTAGAATATTCCTGAACTTGCCACTCCCAGTCATAGAGGCCCTTACAACATTAATAAATGAGTCCTTTATAAAAGGTGTATTCCCTGATTGCCTTAAAACAGCTATAATTATTCCACTTCATAAAGGCGGCGAAAAAACTAACTCTTGCAATTATCACCCAATTGCACTACTACCAGTGCTATCAAAAATCATCGAAAGGCTACTGAAGAATCGTCTTATGCCATTTCTCCTGAAACATCAGATAATATCCCCGGAGCAGTTCGGATTTCTACCCAACAAGTGCACCAGCGACGCCATGTTCACGTTGCTTAGAGGCGTCTACTTATCTTTCAATAACAACCACCCAACTGCCTCAGTTTTTTGTGACTATGCGAAAGCCTTTGATTGTGTTAGTCATGAAATTCTGATAAACTAAATTTTTATGGAATTCGTGGTACTTCTTTAAATTGGTTCAAATCTTATCTTGGGAAAAGGCAACAACTTGTAAGGGCTAATGGTTCCGATTCTGATTGTAAGTTGATTACAAGTGGGGTCATGATATCATTAATGTATAACAAAAATATGATGATGATAATCTTAAAATTAATTAATTAATGGAAGAATTTCCCTTTTTGCTGACGACACAAGCATAACTTGGAGTGATTTTGATACAACGCCTTTGGACTCTAGTATATCCAAAGACTTGGTTATAATTAAGGCTTGGTCCGATTCCAATATGCTCTGTTTTAATGTCGATAAAACGGTGGCGTTATCTTATAAGGGAACTTTACAACTACTTCAGGTACATAACAGCAATATTGAATACGTAGAGTCGGTTAAATTCCTGGGTTTAAATATAAATAACAACCTAAAATGGTCTAATCATATTGACACCTTAGCTAAAAAACTTTCTACCGCCTGCTTCGCCATTCGATCAGTTTCAAAAGAACTAGACGTTCCTTCTGCCAGACTTACTTATTTCTCTTTATTTGAATCCCACCTCCGCTATGGCCTTCCCTTTTGGGGCTGCTGTACCACCATTCGTTATTTGTTTGGTCTAAATAATAGAGCTCACTGCCAATACTATTTCAAAAAACATGAAATATTAACACTGCATTATTTATTTTGGAAACGGTATGTTTGCTGAGAAAACATATAAACACCTTCCCAGAAAGGCCACAACATGTATACTCTACCAGAAACTCTAGGCATCTTCCCATTCCTTCCTCAGAATTAATAAAAAAATCAATTATTTACAACGCCATAAAACTTTACAACAATCTGCCAGTACATTTAAAATCTACCCCTATGCTTGCACAATTTCGAAAAAACACCAAAGCATACCTCATTGAGAGACCATTTTACAGCATTAATGATTTTTACAGCGAGTAAATCTCTTTAAATTGTCACTAAATTCGCTTGTTTACTTAAATCTTTTGTGAGTCATGTCCTAACTCGTAGCATAGAATTTTGAAAATCATCATATAGGGAAAAGAACTGTCGAACATTCACTTAAAACTTAATTATTTTTGTTAGGTATTGGATTAAAAACAAAATTTTGTGTGTTTTACGATTTGGTAAATTGATAATTTATATTTTTAAAAAGCATTGACGTATCGAAATTCTTTTCGATTAATGTTTTGATATGTCTTATTTTAGGTATATTTTGCTTTGTCCATAAAATTGTAAAATTTTTCTGCGGCAATAAAGCATAGTTTTGTTTGTTTATTTTTATTTTATATTATTCAGTTCACAATAAGCTTCTCGAAAATATATAATAGTATATACTTTTCTATTCGAATCGTCCAGTAATTTGCATTTTTTTAGAGACAGACTCAGTTTTTGGTAGTAGGGTGCGATTGATTACAAAACAAATGAATTTCTCAGATATATTTTATTTATAGTAACAAGAATTTTTCATTTCATCATAGCATTATTTATCTTATATTCTTATAATTTTAGTCTGTTGCCTTGAAGAAGGTTGAAAATCGGACCGAAAACTCGCTTTTATAATAAAAACAGTTATTATTATTATTATTTATCTTATATTCTTATAATTTTAATCTGTTGCCTTGAAGAAGGTTCAAAATCGGACCGAAAGCTCAGTTTTATAATAAAAACAATTATTATTAACCTGTTTTTAGAAGTCGAAATAACAGCAGAAAATTTGATAAATTCTATTCAAAATAAAAATGATTACCTGGAAAATCCAAATTTGAAAGTAATTATTATTAAAAAAAAATGAAAACAAAATATATGGCAATTGTGGAATTAGATGGTGAAAATTTTAGGCGTATTATTGAAAAAGGAGTGTTATTTATCATCGAATATTTTTCCTCTTAATATACAAGGCTTCCAAAATAGTAAGGATGAAGTTGAGAGTGTTTTGTATAATGAAAAGCCCCTTGTTTTATGTTTAAGTGAAACTCATGTGACAAATGAAATATCGGATGAAGAAATTAGTTTTCAAAATGATTTTACTTTAAGATGTAATTCAAACTCAAAACACACTGGAGGATTATTAATATTCGTTTCGCATAAAATTTCACTTGTCAGATTCAATATGAGTATTGGTTTATACATTTGAAGATAAAATTGGGAGAAGAAATGTTTGATTTATGTCTCTACTACCGATCACCAAGTGGAAATGTAAACGAATTTTTGGAGTTTTTTCAAAATCAATGTTTATATTTTTGGGATAATGACAATACAGTAATTTACATAGATTTCAATATGAATTTTGTAACTGATGATTTTTATGTAAAAAAATTGAAAAATAATCAACTCATACGGACTTAAACAACTCATTAAAGAATATACCCGCAAAACCAAAAATTCAAAAACTTTAATTGACCTTTTAATACCAAATGAACATTCTATTAAAGCAGATGTTAAAAAATCCCCCCAAGATAAGTGGTCATGACTGGATATATGCAAAAATTTTAAGTGTAGAAGAAAACAAGTCTTTGACAAAAATTATGAAGTTCGTTAATTACAAAAAACTTTTGCAAGAATTAAATAAGTGTATTTGGTAAAATGGTAAAGAAATGTATTGATAAAGTTGCTGAGTGTAAAATGGTTTCCTTAAGAAAAAAATTAACACCCTGGTTTAATAGCACGATTTTAGAAGCCCAACGAGAGATTTATATTACAAAAACTTTGCTTTTACTAGAAACATAGAAGATTGGGAGAGATACAAAACATCTAGAAATGAATATGTCAATATTTTAAGAACTGAAAAAAGGTCATATTATCAGAAACAAATTGAAGAAAATAAAAATAATAGTAAAAAAATGTGCAAAACATTAAAAAATTTGGTAAAACCAAAACAGAAATCGGAAATAAACGACATTATTTTTGAAAATGATATCAGAGAAATGGATTCACTAGTTATAGCTGAAAAATTGAATAAATATTTTGTCAATATGAAGTATTGAAGAAATTGTAGACACTAGATTCTGGAAATATTTTGCAAACTTTTCATTACGTTTCTATAAGTAAACTAAAAAAACTGGTTTGTAAATTAAAATCTAATAATAATCATTCAGAAATTCTTTCAAAAATTGTCATGAACGAGACATTTGAAGTACTTGGAAGCAGAATAGTAAATTTTACAAGTTTATGTTTAAAAAATGGGGAAATACCAGATGAACTGAAATGTTCGGATATAACTCCAGTTCCAAAAATTAAAAATTCTAAGAAATGGAATGAATTAAGACCTATAAATGTGTTATGGGATATTGAACAAGTTTTAGAACGGATAGTTTATGACCAAATTTTACAATTCACTGAAGAAAACAAAATTTTAATACACATTCACGCTGGTTTCCGAAAAGGACCTTCAACTGAAACTGCAATACAGTACGTAATTGAGAGCTGGAAAAGGAGTTTAGAATAAAAATGAAACTGTTGCAGCAGTGTTCTTGGATTTCAAACGTACATTTGAAACAATTGACAGAAAAAGATTATTGTGTAAACTATATCAATATGGTTTTAGGGGTTCGGGTTTTAAATGGCTAAAAAATTATTTGGAAAGTAGAACACAAAAAACTAAAATTAATAACAAATTTTCTCAAACGATTTCAAACAACATTGGTGTTCCACAAGGAAGTATTTTGGGTCCTTTATTATTTGTTTTGTATATAAATGATATGCATAATATTTTAAATTCTTGTAAAATTCAGTTATTTGCTGATGATACTTTAATATATTTAAACGGAATGGATATTAATAACATTACAAATAAGTTAAATTTTGAATTGAAACTTTTATGTAACTGGCTTAAAGTAAATAAATTAAAATTAAATGTATCAAAAACCAAGTATATGATACTTGGAAATAATAATTTAAATTTTAATAAAAATGTAATAATTGATAATGAAAATTTATAAATGGTTACTTCTTTTAAATACTTAGGAATTTTAATTGATTCAAATTTAAAGTTTGACATTTATTTTGAAAAAGTAATTTCTAAAATTTCGCAAAAAAAAACAAACTATTTAAAAAGAATTAGTAAAGATTTGAACTATTTTATATAATGCCAATGAAGGTTTAAAAAACAGATTACAAAACAAAGGAATGCGTATAATTTTAGACATGAATAAATATACAAAGATATCAATCGTGTTAAAAAATACATATTTTTTCTTATTTGCATATTGCATATACAGGGTGTCCCAATAGTGCGTTCTCGGTTGATAACGGATAGCGATATAAAAAAAGTTCAAATGCAAAAGTTGTAGAACAATACGGGCTACGTAACCTAAAATTATTTTCATTTGTACAGGGTGTCTCAAAAATCTGTAGCGAAGCAAAGTTGTGTTTTTTCTTATGGGACACCCTGCATATTTTTGCATATTTGGATTCTGCTCGTGATTCTACACATTTTTTGTATAACATATCCTATGTCTAAATCTGATAGTTTTTCTAATATCCGCCATTTTGTAAAAAATTATGAATTGCAGTGCCTTTTTTCAAACGACGTGGGCCGTTGGCTTTTTGATATAGGATTATGATTTTTGGCAGGAACATTAACAAAGGTATGGGTTGACTTTCAACGTGAACAAAATTTGTCGGCGTTGTACAGGGGGTCCTAGATAAGTAGGAGAAATTAAAAACATCATATCTTAATTTTTTTAAATGGAATGTATAATATTTTAATATTTTAGACTATTCGTGACCCAAAACCCTATATTTCGTTATAAATATGTCCTATACCTATTTGTCATAGTTTCCGAGATTTTGACATTTTTGTATTTATTATTTGGTTTTCAATGGCCTTAAAATTTGCTTTATTATCGAATTTATACAATAGGAATCCAAAAATTTAATAATATACAGGGTGTTCCATTTAAAATAACAAAGTTGATATCCGAGGGACCCTTTTGTATTTCAATTTTTTCTCTATTATTAAAAATAAAAGAATTAAGGGGGGTGGCAAATCTCTGTGAATCACCCTGTACATTAATACACAGTAGAAAATGCAAAATTAAAAATTCAGTCTACTATTTTTCTTTATGTAAAAAGGCAAATAAATGTTTTAATTAAAGAGACACAACAGAAAAAGAAGTCCTACAATCACTTGATTAAATGTTCAATATGACCACCATTTCTTTCAACACACACTTGTAGCCGATTCACAAAGGAATTGTTAACTCTATTCAGCATCGCGGCATTGATATTTGTACATGCATTTCTAATTCTCATTTTCATATTCTCTATGGTAGTGGGTGGCGTTTGGTAAACTTGCTCTTTAACAAAACCCCACAAGAAAAAATCTAGTTTTGTGAGGTCCGGAGACCTTGCTGGCCATGATACTGGACCTCCCCTACCAATCCATTTATTTTCATAATTCGCGTCTAAAAATTGCCTCACCTGCCTGCGAAAATGTACCGGAGCGCCATCTAGTTGGAACCACATCCGCCTCACTAGATTCAAAGGTAGTTCGTCAATCCACTCCTGCAAACTGTTTTGCAGTAAATTTAGGAAAGTGTCTTCATTAACTCTATTTTCGAAGAAATAAGGTCCAATGATACGGTTTCCGATTATACCAGCTCAAACATTAAGAGACCATCTATGCTGGTGATCCGAGGGGATAATGAATCTGGGGTTTTCAGAACTATAATAGTGGAAATTATGTCGGTTGACGTATCCATTTTTAAGAAATGTCGCTTCGTCAGTAAATAAAATGTTGTTGAAAAAATCATGTTCTTCTGTATTTTTTGCTAATGCCCAAGTACAAAATTCAAGTCTTCGATTGAAATCGTCTTGATCCAGCTCTTGTACCAGTTGAATAGGGTATGGGTGAAATTTATGTTTTCTAATTATTCTATTTGCCGTAGATTTAGCAACACCGCTCTCCTTTTCTAACTGCCTACATGAAATATGAGGATTTTCAATTAAAGTTTGCATAACAAGATATTCAGTTTCTTCATTAGCGGCTCTTTTCTGCCTTTCCAATTTTTGTTCGTAATCGACACATCCAGTTCTTTCAAATCGTTCTTTGCACTGCAATTCATAATTTTTTACAAAATGCCGGATATTAGAAAAACTATCAGATTTAGACATAGGATATGTTATACGAAAAATGTGTAGAATCACGAGCAGAATCTAAATATGCAAAAAATATGCAGGGTGCCCCATAAGAAAAAACACAACTTTGCTTCGCTACAGATTTTTGAGACACCCTGTATAAATGAAAATAATTTTAGGTTATGTAGCCTGTATTGTTCTACAACCTTGGTATTTGAACTTTTTTTATATCGCTATCCGTTATCAAGATATCAACCGAGAACACACTATTGTGACACCCTGTATATAAAATTCAAAATAACTAGCTTTTGGAACATTCATGTAATTTTGTTATACTAAATTGTCAAAATCACGCATATGACACTAGAAATAGTCAAAGTTGTTTACCTAATCGTTAAGCTATAAGTCGGTGTTCTACAATGGTCTAATAAATTATAATAAATTAAAACCATCTATTAGGTCACAAAGGTCTTTAAATAAATTTAAAAAAAGTGTTAAAAGAATATTTGTTAAATAACCAAGATTGATATATTTATAAAATAATATTATTTTAATATTAATAAAATGTATAAGTTCTGTATTTAAATAAAATGTAAGAGTAGCATTTTTGCTAAATAAACCATACTACTACTACTACTACATACACGACATCCCCAATAAGTCAATGTGTGGGTTGGCATAATAACCGAATTTTAGGGCCATGTTTTTTTATAGAAAATCTTTCTGCTTAGCCTTATTTAGATTTCCCCTCATTCGATTTAATGCTTGCTTTGGCAGTAATGTTTTCTAACGAGAGTGATCCAGATATTCTCATGAAAGAATAGGATTTCAACAAGACGGCTCTCCACCGCACTTTGGTATAAAAATTCGAAATTTATTGAAATCGTTGGATAGGTGGATGGGGCCCCGTTGAATGCCCACCGAGGTCTCCGGATCTTACGCCATTGGATTTCTTTCTGTGGGGGTATTTGAAGGAGAGTGTTTCAAAATAGACCAAACAGCGTTGAGGGCCTATGGAGGTTAGTAATTTACCAGCCAAAAGTAGATTGAGTATTTACCACAGGCTCGGTGCATGTCAAGTAGAATGTGGAGATTACTTTCAGCATTTGTTACATTAAGGATGCTCCTCGAATATTAATTTTAATTAAAAAAAAATGAGGAAACCCCTAATTTGTTGCTAGTATCGGATTCAGTTTTAGAAGACCTTCTCATAGAGCCCCCATATGACCAAGGTTGCCATTTGTGGGTCGGTCTACAAATTAAGGGGTTGCAGGGAGGGGGCTGAAAACATCTTTTCAACATTAACCAAACGCCATTCCAGCCTCAGCAAAAAACGTAACTATCTTCGTCATTTTTTCTTTTAGAAATCGCACTAACGCTCCTCCACAACAACGTATGGGTCGCCTAGCGTCCCACCTTTTAAAGCAGCAATCGTTCTACCCATTGGATCCCCCGGGCAAGGATGTGTTCGTGGACTTCAGTCTCATGGAAAGGAACGGCGTTATGGGTGTGAAACCACATGTGCTAATATTACCGTCGAATCTGAGGTATTTCGTTAAGGTAAGGACCATGCTCGTGCATTGATATGTAAAAAAAGTGACGAGCTGAATATTTAGGTATGTTTTAAAGGGCTATATCTTTTGAACGCCCTATCGCATTTTGTTGCGCTTTGCATCAATCGAAAGGAAATGTCATAGACAGTAATTCTGCATTTCTGTTTTTGTCAACTTGTCTTACTGTTTTTATGTCCAGGGTATAACATCAAACAATGTTTTTTTTTGAAAATTTTTGAAACGCCCTGTAGAAAAACGTAACTTTAGAAAAGTAGTAAATCGTAGTTTCTAATTTCGATCTATCTTTTAGGATTATTTTGGCTTTTGATTCGTTGCTGTATCTCTATTTTTAAAGGAGATACAATGTTTAACGTACAGGGTGGCCATTTTATGGTGATACAGTACCTTATCTAGAAAACGGTAATAGTTACGACAAAAAGTTAAATACAACAGTTGTTTGAATTCAATTAAATTTTTATTTTATTTCACTTTTGCTTATACAGGGTGTTTCGTTTTGACGTGACACATGTCAACTTTCTTAATTTAAATAGGACATCCTATATATTATTACATGTTTCGATTCTACTGTAATTTGCGAAAGTTTTTATAATAACATCTATATTTGAATTCTTTATCGTTTTTGAGTAAATTTAGTTTTTAGAATTTTAAAAAAAAAAAACATATTTTTTTTAAAAAAATTTTACCTATAAAACTTTAATGGAACTGACTAATATCCTAAACATACATTACTAAGGGTTCAATTCAACGAGTTTCAATGCTGGTCTTACCAATTAATATACAGGGTGTTAAAAATGGAGAGCAAAACAAACAGAACTTTAAATGTAAAAATATCCTGTTTTTCAAATGGAACACCCTGTATATTTTTATTTCATCTGATTCAGCGTTCAATTACCTATCATTACTCATATATATGTCCTATACCTAAAATAAACAGTTTCGATTTTATTAACCGTTTTCTGATTTGACTATTTTTTTTTAATATAAGTAAACCTATGAAGTGGGCTAAAATAAAAATGTCATAAATTAAGCCTTATTCTCATTTCCTTAACACAGATAGCGACTATAAATAATGTTAGAAAATACAAATAAAAATGAAATATTATGTAATTTATGTTCTTATTATTTAATGTTTACGAAAATAAGGGAGAGACAAAAAAAATATCTTGTGCCACACGGTATAACTAATAACTAACTGAGTATTAAACATGATTAAAACAGATTATAAAAAATTTTCAATATGGCCACCGTCCATTGCGATACATGAAGTGTAAATAGCTTCCATTTTGCGAATAGCGTTCCTCACCGAATTAGATACATTAAAATTATTGATCTCTTCCCTGATTTTTATTTTTAACTCATTTCTATTATTAGTTCTATTTTTATAAACTTTATTTTTTAGTGCACCCCACAAAAAGAAGTCTAAAGGGCTTAAATCAGGGCTTCGTGGTGGCCAAGATATTAAACCATGTCTTCCTATCCACAATGGAAAATGTTGATTAAGGAAATTTACTACCGGTGCAACCGTGTGGTAAGGGGCGCTATCCTGCTGAAAAATGATTTTCTCGAATATTTGCTGGCAAGTCGTTTAGTATCAAGTATCTTTCGCCATTTAACTACCTGTCAAAAAATATTGGTCCGATAATACGGTCGCAAATAATTCCGCACCACACATTTACGGTTTGACGGCCTTGTTTTTTAATTGCTTTTATTAGATGTTTATTAGTATGAGACCAGTAATGAGTCCAAAGCAATTTTGAAAAAAACACATTTTCGAACTGTCGATGCCGGTCCATAATATCACAACAACAAGTCAATCTTTCATTAAAGCCTAATTGTGATCATAATTGAGTTGGAAGAAATTTATAAGGATGATAACCATTCACCTGCAGTGTTTTTTGAATACTTCCTCTACTGACACCTGCAATGTCTCTGTCAGCATCTCTTTGGGATCTTTCATCATTTTCCTCGAAATAAAGTAAAATCTCCAGTTGTTTTTCCTCAGTGAGGACAAAATTCGGACGATTTTTCTTAGAGTTTTTAAGGACACCATTTTCCAAATCATGCACAATTCGAAAAAATATAGTCCTGGAGGGAACTCGATTATTAGGATATTCCCTCGAATATTCTCTAAGGGCTAACCCTGGGCTTTTATTATTTTTTATGAAACAGTTGTATAATTTCAAACGTTCATCTAAACTATATAAAGCCATTTTTTAACAAATTTCGCAGCAAAAATTTGACAAAAACGACAAACAGAGCAAATGTCAACTTAAGTCAACAATTGCATTTGCTTATTTCCTAAGCCTATCTTGATTTTTTTAGTTTCTGATCTCATTTACTGGCAAAATTCCGGGATAAATCAGAAAACGGCTAATAAAATCTAAACTGTTCGTTTTAGGTATAGGACATATATATATATGAGTAATGATAGGTAATTGAACGCTGAATCAGATGAAATAAAAATATACAGGGTGTTCCATTTGAAAAACAGGAGATTTTTACATTTAAAGTTCTGTTTGTTTTGCTCTCCATTTTTAACACCGTGTATATTAATTGGTAAGACCAGCATGGAAACTCGTTGAATTGAACCCTTAGTAATGTATGTTTAGGATATTAGTCAGCTCCATTAAAGTTTTATAGGTAAAAAATTCTTTTTAAAAAAATATGTTTTTTTAAAAAAATGTCTAAAAACTCAATTTACTCAAAAACGATAAAGAATTCAAATATAGATGTTATTATAAAAACATTCGCAAATTACAGTAGAATCGAAACATGTAATGATATATAGGATGTCCCATTTAAATTAAGAAAGTTGACATGTGTCACGTCAAAACGAAACACCCTGTATAAACAAAAGTGAAATAAAATAAAAATTTAATTGAATCCAAACAACTGTTGTATTTAAGTTTTTGTCGTAACTATTACCGTTTTCTAGATAAGGTACTGTATCACCATAAAATGGCCACCCTGTACAACATTGTATTTTTACTATATTATCCATACAGACTAACAGTCTTCAAAAAGATCTAGTAGCCTTAGAAATTAAAACCGTCAGAAGGCCATTTGTGTTGTCGTATCTTGAAATGTCAAATTATTAAATAATAAAATCTGCACCATTCAAAGTTGTATCCAATAGTTATAATGGCTAGACAAGTAACTCCAGAGAATGTAGCCAAAATTATTGTTTTAGTGGATGAAGGCAATAGTGTTTGTTATGGTCCCAGAAAAGTGGGTATACCAGAAGCGGCATGCAGAAAAGCAAGACAGAGGTTTCTTGAGACTGCAACACAAATATGGATAACAGGTTTATTGTCCAACAGACGCCTACAAAAAGTACGTGGTACTGTCGTAAGCGACCGGTCTAAAATTGCTTCGCGAACATCGAAAGACGACTCTCATGAATTTCGCTAATGAGCAAGTACAGGGTGTCCCATTTTCGTAGGTTTTACGGGGTTTCCAGCTTATGAGTAGAGATAGAGAGATGCGGTTTTCGCGACACCGTGCTACTTTTCGATGAAACTAAAGAGGCCGCAAACAGATTTGCCCTAACCATTTTAGTTTCCGTGCTACAGGGTGATTTTGAAAATTTGTCATTTTCGGACACCCCCTGTAACTCAGCTATCGTAAAATATATTTAAAATGTTTCAACTGGTATTTATAGATTTTTTCACGTAGAATTCAGTGGCGCACTCAGATTTTTGCTGAGAGTCATAGTTTTTGACATATTGGCATAACCTACTATTTTTTAAATGGGAGACCCTATATATTATTTTTTCATCTTATTCTTCGTGTCGAGAGCTTTTCAAAAACATACCAAGTCATATTTATTTTCATAAATAACATGAAAAAATGCATTTTTCTTTAAACGGATTTATGGCACAGCAGATCAATCGAAATAAGAGAAGGTGGCTGTGGTAGCCATGGCAACGCCAACAAAAATATGATCAGGCAGCCATTACTGCTGTCATTTTTGGCATTATTGCGTTTAAATTTTTCTTGACGTCTATTATAATTATTGTTTTTAATATGGCTCAGAATCAAAAATTTGAATATTTTGAGAAATATGATATGAACGCGTGTTTTATATTGTCTAATGAAGATGCAGATCAGGCGGCAGAGCTTTATCTGAACAGGTTAGTTCTTTTTTATCTTCCTGCATTTTGACTTTATTGGTTCGCTTTATTTTATCTTAGATATCCCGAGAGAAGACAACCAGAAAAAAGAATTTTTCAAAAAATTCAAAATAATCTTTGCCAATATGGATCTTTTAACAAGCCTCGATCGCGAACTTACAATAAAGACAACGAAGAATCTGAGGTCAACGTTTTAGCCCTCGTTCAGACAGCTCCTGAAACATCTTGCAGGAAAATAGACGAAGAGGCGGGTGTACCGAAAACCAAAGTGCAGAAAATTTTGAAAAAGCACAAATTCAAACCCTATAAATACAAACTTGTGCATCATCTGCATCCTGGTGATGCAGAGCGCAGATTGGAGTTCTGCAATTGGTTTATAAATATGAAGGCAGAAGATATCGATTTTGAAAAAAAGATTATTTGGTCAGACGAGGCACATTTTACTAGTTCAGGGATTTTAAATAGACACAACACGCGATTTTGCAGTCAAGAAAACAACCATGTTATTTTTCCTAGGGAGCGTCAGGGCAGATTTGGATTCAATGTCTCCTGTTTTATTTTCAACCGAAAAATAGTTTACCAAATATATGAAGGAAATCTGAATTTGATTGGTTACGTGCGAATCCTAGAAGACGCATTAGGAATTTTGGATGATGTTCCCTTGGCTCAACTAAATAGGATTTATTTCCAGCAAGACGGAGCTCCAGCCCACAATGCCAGAATAAGTCAAAACTGGCTTAACGACCATTTTCCTGGAAGATGGATAGGAACACACGGACCTGTTCGATGGCCACCACGATCCCCTGACCTCTCAGTTTTAGATTTTTTTTTGTGGGGTTATTTAGAAAACAAGGTTTATGTAAGGCGATACGAAAACTTAGAACAACTAAGAATGGCCACCGAAAACGCTTTTGCAGAGTTACAAAGACAGTCATTTACAATAGAAAATGCATTAAAAAGAATTTTTAAAGTTTGTCACACTTGTAGGACACATAATGGTCTACAATTTGAACAATATTTGTAGTTTTAATGAAATTATAATTATTACCTTTTACCTACTTCCTAATTTCTTCTGATGCTGTTACTTTGTTATTTCGTTAATAAATATTTGTTAACTTTTTCCATGGCTCCACAGCCACCTTCTCTTATTTCGATTGATCTGCTATGCCATAAATCCGTTTAAAGAAAAATGCATTTTTTCATGTTATTTATGAAAATAAATATGACTTATGGTATGTTTTTGAAAAGCTCTCGATACGAAGAATAAGATGAAAGAATAATATATAGGGTGTCCCATTTAAAAAATAGTAGGTTATGCCAATATGTCAAAAACTATGACTCTCAGCAAAAATCTGAGTACGCCACTGAATTCTACGTGAAAAAATCTATAAATACCAGTTGAAACATTTTAAATATATTTTACGATAGCTGAGTTACAGGGGGTGTCCGAAAATGACAAATTTTCAAAATCACCCTGTAGCACGGAAACTAAAATGGTTAGGGCAAATCTGTTTGCGGCCTCTTTAGTTTCATCGAAAAGTAGCACGGTGTCGCGAAAACCGCATCTCTCTATCTCTACTCATAAGCTGGAAACCCCGTAAAACCTACGAAAATGGGACACCCTGTACAGGGTGTCCGGATTTGGTTGCAAAAGCAGGGTATCTCGCTTATTTTTAAAGATAGAACCTTGCGGTTTTCACGCACCTGAGCTAATTTTTTGTGAAACTCATGAAGCCGTAAACAAAATTTTCATAGCCTTCTTCGTTTATGAGATACAGGGCGAAATAGAAAATTTTGCATTTTGGGACCCCCCTCGTATCTCGGTTATCCTTTAACTTAACGCAAAGAGAAAAATTGCTGCTTAAGTTACGTTCCCGTGAGAAATGCAATTCTGCATTTATGCACTTGCAATTCTTAGACTTTTATCTTTTCGTTCTCATGCAACATAAGCATTACTGAACTTATAAATATAACTAAAATGCATTTTGTAGTCAGTTCTCTTTGTACGCTTATGAAATAAAATTGATTTTTTAAAAATAATTTCTCGTGTTTCGAGTTGTTGACTCTTATGCAGTTTTTTACGCTGGTTTCAGTGGCGTAGTCATATTTTTCATTTGAGTTGTTATTTTTTAGATATGACCCAAAGTTGTGTTTTTTTTTTTAAACGGGACACCCTGTATATTTGTCCAGAAATTGATTTGTCCTTTTAAAAGCTTCTCAAAAATATATACTAGTATGGGTCTATTTTAATAAACAACAACAAAAATCCTAATTTTTATAATTATCATCCCAAATTTTGCAGTAACCAAGGAAATCAAAAGAACTGTTCAAACTGATTTCCATTTCGTTCTATGCATGCTTCGCACAATTTTCGTATTCGTTTTGAGGGAATTAATCAAAATAACGGGATGATTTTGTAAATAGCGAAAATTTTCTCTTATTGCATTTCCTAAATCTTGGACATTATCATAGTGGTCTTTGTCAATTCTATTTTCCAGATATCCCCATAGAAAGAAATCTAAAATCGACAAATCTGGGGACCTAGGGGGACCATCTTATAGGTCCATTTGTTCCGATCCATTGATTGGTAAAATTATTGTCCAGAAATAATCTCGTCATTCCAGAATTGTGTGCAGGAGCACCGTCCTGTTGAAAATAAATTTCGTTAATTTGCGCTAGAGGAACATCGTCAAGTAATTCAGGTATAGCTGCCTCTAAAATTTCTATATAGCGATTGGCTGTTAGATTTCCCTCAAATATATAAAATTTTATGTGTTCCTAATATGAAGCAGGACACATTTAGACCAAACCTGCCCTGCTGTCTTTTGGGAAATATTTGGTGTTGATTTTCCTGGGACCAGAATCTACTATTGTACCTATCGAGTATACCAGAATTACAGAAATGTGCTTCGTCTGACCATATATCCTTCCTTTCAAAATCTCTAACCATATCGCATCTTTCTCGAAACCAATTGCAGAAGACTACCCGACGCTCTGCATCCCCTGGCTGTAAGTGCTGCACGACCCTAAATTTGTATAGGTGGTATTTGTGCTTTTTTAGAATTTCTTGAACTCTAGTTTTTGGAATCCCTATGCTCTTTTCACTGGCCCTACAAGAGTTTGTAGGGTAAGCTTCTGCATTAGCCAAAACCGTAATTTCCTCAGCCTCCCGATTTGCTTCATTATAGGTTTTCGTACGAGGTTTGATAAATGATCCGTGATTAAGTAAATTCTTTTTTATCCGATAAAAAGTGGATATATTAGGTTGCCTCCTTTCTGGATATCTAAATAAAAATTAAGCAATAGTATTTCAACATAGCTAAAAATTAACTATTTACCTGTTAAAATACATCTCAGCAGCCGCTTCAACATTTTCATTACTTAATATAAAACAAGCTAACATATCGTACTTTTCATAATGTTCGAAGGTTTGGTTTTCTTCCATAATTATACAAATATATTTTTACACAATAAATAAATACAAAAAACTAGCGCTATATTTTATATACGCGTTCAAAATTGGGAAATGTCATTTGCTTCCAAGAAAACAAAAGAAAACGGCATCGTTTTGCATGGCCTACTGCAAAATTTGGGATGATAATTATAAAAAATGGGATTTTTGTTGTTGTTTATTAAAATAGACCCATACTATTATATATTTTTGAGAAGCTTTTAAAAGGACAAATCAATTTCTGGACAAATATACAGGGTGTCCCATTTAAAAAAATACGACTTTGGGTCATATCTAAAAAATAACAACTCAAATGAAAAATATGACTACGCCACTCGATCCAGCGTAAAAAACTGCATAAGCAGCAATTTTTCCCTTTGCGTTAAATTAAAGGATAACCGAGATACGAGGGGGGTCCCAAAATGCAAAATTTTCTATTTCGCCCTGTATCTCATAAACGAAGAAGGCTATGAAAATTTTGTTTACGGCTTCATGAGTTTCACAAAAAATTAGCTCAGGTTCGTGAAAACCGCAAGGTTCTATCTTTGAAAATAAGCGCGATACCCTGCTTTTGCAACCAAATCCGGACACCCTGTACAGTGGGCTGGGGAGCAGTGGTTTTGTTTTCTAACGAGTCACGCTTCTGTTTGAAATCGTCTGATGGAAAACAGAAAGTTTGGAGGCGGTCTGGGGAACGATACGAAGAAATGTTTATGGAAAAGAAAAATTTTTCTTCTACAGATCATTGTAGGGAACTTTGTGTGCTACCAAAAAATTCTTTAAATGGTTAGGGATATATCGACGTACTAAAACAGTATTTTATGCCGTTTACCCAGCTTATAGGTCAAGATTTAATTTGTATACATGACAATGCGATACCCCATGTTGCACGTATAGTAACTGAGTATTTGGATAATAATGGTATAGAATATTTCCCATGGCCTGCAAGAAGCCCCGACTTGAACCCAATTCAATATTTATGGGACTAATTTATGCCTAAAAGACCCTCGTGTGCCACAGAATTTACAAGCATGGCTTGTAGAAGAGCAATATTCCACTAGAGCTAGAGGTAGAAATATTAGATATTAGTTATTTATTTTTTTAGTCCACAGTTGGGATTTGTAATTAATCTTTATTTATTCTCTCTTAAATAAAACTTTACATTTTTGTAAAAAATATTGTTTCGTTTAAGAGACCTAGATTTTATTGAACTCAGTTTGACATTAGACGACAAGCTAACCAAAACACAAATGGCCTTCTGACAGTTTTAATATGCAAGACTACTAGATCTTTTTAAAGACTTGTAAGTCTTAAACATTGTATCTCCTTTAAAAACAGAGATAGAGCAACGAATCAAAAGCTAAAATAATCCTAAAAGATAGGTCTAAATTATAAACTACGATTTGCTACTTTTTTGTAGTTACTTTTTTTCTACAGGGCGTTTAAAAAAATGTATGCTTGTCAAATCAGGAGATCTAGCAGGCCAATGGATTCTCTACAAAAGTTAAAAAAAAACACATTTTGTCTGTGTTAATGACTGTGTGGGGATGTAAATAAACACATATATCCTGATAAAAGGAAACAGTATTGACAATTTGCCGATTTTTTAAAAAAATTTATAGCCTTCCTAATGCAAATGAAGAAATAAATTTTATATTTAAAAAAAGCGGTAATCTGTTGTATATGACTATGTTTTTTTTTTCAGGAAATCGATAATTGTGTGATAATTAATCCAGAAAGATTGACGAAAGGAAACGGAGGTGGGACTTTCGCTAGGATAGAAATATCTCCCGGGGCAAATCCGAGCCCCTGTGGACGAACCTCGTGTAACATCGTGAAAATATAGATTTTATTTATACTTTTAAGGTTAATCTTAAGTTATATATTGAGTAATTTATTTTAAAAAAACTGTTTTTGTATTTAAAGAAAATATTTCACCAAAATATATTATTTTTCTGAAAATAGAATACTTTCCGACGTTTCGCTTTCCATTGCACGAGACCTCTTCAGGGATCTCTACTTCACGACTTTACTTATGGCGACTACAAACACTCAAATTGGGAATATGGTGTAGAGCGTATAGAATACGTTATTGGTTTTTGAGGAAGGATACATGCGTTTCAGGCAGTTTCTCTGGTGAATATGCTGATGATAGTCGTAAAAAAATTACGCGCCTTTAAAATTCGTTAATATTCAATAAATTTTGGTCAAATATATGGGCCAATTTAAATCTCAAAAATGTAATTTTGGAATATAGTAATTATTATTAAATATCTTATTACAAAGAGTGATTCTTTTTTTACCATAATATTTAAATTGTATGCATTTTTAATCTTTATACTCGCAGAAACAAACATCATAGCTAAATATTTATAGCGGAGATGAAAATAAACAATGGCGTTGTATTGGACATTTACTTTGAAGTTAGCTGCATTTCTTTTGAGAAAATTACTTAACATCAAGTGTCTACGACTGCTCCCATACGCTTTTATAGTTTTGGATTCTTTAAATACGCAACTGTCACTCATACCCAATTTCTTTGAAGTCTACTAGTTATCTACAAAGTTCCCATTAATCTCATGCTATAGTCGAATGCGGTCTTATCGTGCGGGTCCAAAGGTCCCCAACATTATGAATCAAATCAGCAAACACAGTGAATACCAAAATGTTGTGTGATTCTTTTATCGAGCTATTAAATCTCGATGGGCTATTATATTACGCAATATTATTAAGATATCCACTTAATATTATTTTACATACTAAATGCCGAGGGACTAAAAAAGAAAATTCGCTAAATATGTATTTGGTTAAAATTTTTTGGCATGCAAAACCAAAAATACACAAAATGGCAAGCGCCTTAATAAAGTCGGAAGGCGGTTCGAATCAGTGGAACAATCAGGATATGTTCTGTTTATACAGCCACTTAATAAAAGTGAGATTTTTTTATCAGTCACCAAAAATTATGAGCCCCGCTAGACCTAAAAATCTAAACACTTAAAAAGTGTCATTTGTTTAAATGCGGGCCACCCCTGTGCAAATAAAACTTGTTTTTTTTTTGTAGTTATACACTTTTGTTAAAAACGCAAGATAATTAGTTATTACTTCCCTTGTGAGATTTTTTCAGATCTTTACGTTTAAGGATCCCTAGATGCCGGAAAACTTGTTTTCTCAATTGCGTCTGTCTGTAGGTATGTCTGTCCGTCAGTCTGTCTGTTCGCGGCATATTTAAAAAACTACTTATCCGATTTCTTCAGACTCTATTCTCAGTCTAAAATTAAGGGCCATGCATGTGATAAATACAGGCTATATATGTGTCCCAAATTTGGCTTACATGCATTGCTATCTCGTAAACCGCTATAGCTACAGGATGGGTTAAATTAGGAAAGTTTTAGAGAATTTTATTACAAATTTGAGGACGTTTTGAAGTTTAGGATATCTTTTGTGGTTTTCAAGATAATTGGGAAAAATCAAAATGGTGCATTTTCAACTTTTGCCCGTAGCTTCTAAACGACTCGTATTATGGTTTTATGGTTTATACATTATTAGGGCACTTTTATTAGAGGAACATGCAGGTAAAACGAAGTTTCTAGCTTCAATTGTTTTTGAGATATTGGCATCAACTTTTTATTTTCTTACCGACGCCATATTGGATTATTGTATTTTTGGAAAGATCTTTTTAAGAGCTTTCCAATGATGTATAACAAGGTAAGATTATTATTTTTCTTGAGCTCTAAAAACCAAAATAATTGTTTTTTTTTAAGTAGGCTTTGATTACGCATGGCGGCCATAATGAAACAAAAGAATGTCGCATGTCAACAATCATTTTGTATTCCTGAATAGTACTTGTTATCATTTTCTCATTGTGCCGAGGTTTTACAAAGTTTATTTGAGTTTCTTATACTACTTAAAATGGAGGGTAATTATTCCAACGAAGAGAATTTGGATATGATAGAACTTTATTTTAAAGCAAATAGAAATACACAAGCAGCTGCGCGTTCATACGAAGAACAATTTCCAGACCGACATCAACCAAGCCAAAGGCATTTCAGATTTCTAATTGTAAACTTGTTAGCTTATGGGTAAAAATATTAATTCAACCATCGATGTTTCAGATTTTCAACTAAGATATTATACTAACAGTGAATACCTAGAGACTAAAATGTAACTATCACACTATTGAAAATACCTAAACTAAATTTAAGTTAACACATAAAAAAAATATAAGTTACACCACATGCCTCCCTCCATTTTCCACACATTTTTGACATTTCTCCAATACCTTCCGTGTAACCCTTCTTAAGGTGTTCCTGTTAATATTAGCAAAAACATCTCGGACTCTGTCTTCTAGCTCTCTGAGACTTTCTGGCGGAGAAAATTCGTAGACCTCATTTTTTGCGTATCCCCATAAATAAAAATCGGGAGGAGTAATATCCGGTGACCTTGCCGGCCAAGCAACAGGGCCATTATTAGCGATAATATTTTCCCCGAAAGTATTTCTGAGGACCGCCATCACCTCTCTGGTACCGTGAGCCGGACAGCCATCTTGTTGGAACCAAATATTTTGCAGGTCGTTTGGGGGAACAGAATTTATAACTTCTGGAATAATTTGTTCCCGTAATAGTTGCAAATATCTGTTACCCGATAAATTTTCTTGGAAAATGAACGGCCCAATCAAACGGTTATCTAAAATACAAATTGTTATGAGTGATTTAAAGCAGAAGTGCATTGTTTGGAATTACCTATAATGCCATACCACACATTGAACCCAAATTTTGTTTGTAAACGTCTTTCTTCTAAATTATGAGGATTCTCGGTGCCCCAGTAATGAGTATTATGTTTATTGAAAATTCCACAGTTTGTAAATCGTGTTTCATCTGTCCAAAGTACTTTAGAATGAAAGTTGGGTATTTGCTGGCATTTGTTGATGAACCATTCACTAAACGTGATTCTTCTAGCAAAATCATTTACCTGAAGACCCTGTACAATAGTAGGTTTATAGGGATGAAAGTGAAGTTTTTTCAAGACTCGTTGGACGGTTGATTTAGGAATTGCCGTTTGTTCTTCAATCTATCTTACGAGGTTGTTGGGTTGTCCCTGACACTTTCTATTATAGTTGCGTTTCTTGCTTCATTATCTATTGAATAGGTCTTTGGTTTCCGTTTCAAAAAAGACCCGTAGGCTAACAGGTTAACAATTAGAAATCTGAAATGCCTTTGGCTTGGTTGATGTCGGTCTGGAAATTGTTCTTCGTATGAACGCGCAGCTGCTTGTGTATTTCTATTTGCTTTAAAATAAAGTTCTATCATATCCAAATTCTCTTCGTTGGAATAATTACCCTCCATTTTAAGTAGTATAAAAAACTCAAATAAACTTTGTAAAAACTCGGCACAATGAGAAAATGATAACAAGTACTATTCAGGAACACAAAATGATTGTTGACATGCGGCATTCTTTTGTTTCATTATGGCCGCCATGCGTAATCAAAGCCTACTTAAAAAAAACAATTATTTTGGTTTTTAGAGCTCAAGAAAAATAATAATTTTACCTTGTTATACATCATTGGAAAGCTCTTAAAAAGATCTTTCCAAAAATACAATAATCCAATATGGCGTCGGTAAGAAAATAAAAAGTTGATGCCAATATCTCAAAAACAATTGAAGCTAGAAACTTCGTTTTACCTGCATAATGTTCCTCTAATAAAAGTGCCCTAATAATGTATAAACCATAAAACCATAATACGAGTCGTTTAGAAGCTACGGGCAAAAGTTGAAATGCACCATTTTGATTTTTCCCAATTATCTTGAAAACCACAAAAGATATCCTAAACTTCAAAACGTCATCAAATTTGTAATAAAATTCTCTAAAACTTTCCTAATTTAACCCACCCTGTAGCTATAGCGGTTTACGAGATAGCAATGCATGTAAGCCAAATTTGGGACACATTGTATATATATATATATATATATATATATATATATATATATATATATATATATATAAAAAGGTTTTGGTTTCGGGTCTAGCGGTCAGTGGATAAGAAAAAAAAAACTCTTTTTTTCCTTAAGTGCTCAATATTTCGCCAATGTTTATTAGCTTCATCAGGAGCAGCTACAAGATTAACAGAAAACAGAATTAAAATATTACGCTAGCGTTAAAATTTATATAAAACAAAAAAAAAAAACAAGAAACATTAGGTACTTTTTAAAATTACTTACAAGAAAGTAGAGTCAAACTCTGTAAAATTTGAACATTGTCACGTTCGCAACAGCACAAACAATGTAGCGTTATCAACAAATAACCATAGCTCGATCAATCGGAATGCAAGAAAAAATGCAAAATAAATCCTTATCAGTGTAAACTATCTTAGGTGCTGATAATTATTTCTACGAGGAGTATGTACAGTATGGAATTAAAAAGGATCACATTAAATTTAACAGATTACAATAAATATTACTTAACTGATTTGTGTCTGATTTATAATTTATACAACTATTATTCCTATTAATATGAAACATTTCCAGAAACAATCTTTTTTTATAGTTGGATGCAATTTCCAAAATTTTTACATTTGCAAAATCAAAATTATGGCCAGTTTTTTTATTATGTTCAGCTAACGCACAGGAGTTTTTTCCTAAACGGCAATCACTCTTGTGGCCAGTGATTCTTTGTCGAAGCCATTGTGAAGTTTGGCCAATATACTGTCCATCACATTCCAAACACGATAACTCGTAAACTACATTACTATTAAACAACAAAGGTGTTTTATCTTTGACTCTAGAAAACAGATTAAAACCGGTTATCCTGCACACATTTTAAGAAAATTAATTTACAACTCAAATTCATTCGATGGTCCCACGGAAGAAAATCAACCCATTACCCTTAAATATAGAAAACTGCCCTTTATTACTGGCCTTACTAACAACATTTCAAAATTATTTAAATCCTTTCCAGAGATTAAGGTAGTGAAATACAACACAATAAAAAATTTTAATCTGTTTTCTAGAGTCAAAGATAAAACACCTTTGTTGTTTAATAGTAATGTAGTTTACGAGTTATCGTGTTTGGAATGTGATGGACAGTATATTGGCCAAACTTCACAATGGCTTCGACAAAGAATCACTGGCCACAAGAGTGATTGCCGTTTAGGAAAAAACTCCTGTGCGTTAGCTGAACATAATAAAAAAACTGGCCATAATTTTGATTTTGCAAATGTAAAAATTTTGGAAATTGCATCCAACTATAAAAAAAGATTGTTTCTGGAAATGTTTCATATTAATAGGAATAATAGATGTATAAATTATAAATCAGACACAAATCAGTTAAGTAATATTTATTGTAATCTGTTAAATTTAATGTGATCCTTTTTAATTCCATACTGTACATACTCCTCGTAGAAATAATTATCAGCACCTAAGATAGTTTACACTGATAAGGATTTATTTTGCATTTTTTCTTGCATTCCGATTGATCGAGCTATGGTTATTTGTTGATAACGCTACATTGTTTGTGCTGTTGCGAACGTGACAATGTTCAAATTTTACAGAGTTTGACTCTACTTTCTTGTAAGTAATTTTAAAAAGTACCTAATGTTTCTTGTTTTTTTTTTTTTTGTTTTTATTATAAATTTTAACGCTAGCGTAATATTTTAATTCTGTTTTCTGTTAATCTTGTAGCTGCTCCTGATGAAGCTAATAAACATTGGCGAAATATTGAGCACTTAAGGAAAAAAGAGTTTTTTTTCTTATCCACTGACCGCTAGACCCGAAACCAAAACCTTTTTATAATTTATATACGGTCGATAATACCTACTTTATATATATATATATATATATATATATATATATATATATATATATATATATGTATTTTTCGTCAGCCCCGTGTTTCTGGTAAAGCGATTTTACCGATTTTTATATATCAAATTGTGTCTTATAATTAATAAAAAAAAAAAATTTTAAACACGCAAATAAAACCAAAATATAATATTAAACCAACATATAATAATGTGCAATACTTAATACCTTTTGTTGGAATAAACTTAAGACATTTTATAACTTTATAACTACAAATACATTTCTCCATATGGCCAATGGTTCACAACTTATTGTTTGAATCAATATTTACTTCAATAATCACAAAAACTAATACAAAAATACACCCAAACAACAAACCTCATAAGAAAACCACGTAGGCAAAAAGTAAACAAAACGATTTTAGCAGCAATATGGCCCACCAACCAAAAATTTGTTATCCTGTTGTCGCCATTGTCCTTATAAAGTGAGTGTAGACCGAATCTCGTACCAGCACCCCCTCTCCGGAGCCTCTAGTACAAGATGTAATAGTTTACTTGTAGTAAACAAAGATAATTAGTTATTACTTCCCTCGTGAGATTTTTTCAGATCTTTACGTTTAAGGATCCCTAGATGCCGGAAAACTTGTTTTCTCAGTTCCGTCTGTCTGTAGGTATGTCTGTCCGTCAGTCTGTCTGTTCGCGGCATAGCTAAAAAAACTACTTATCCGATTTCTTCAAATTTCAGTCTAAAATTAAGGGACATGCATGCGAAAAATATAGGCTCTATATATATATATATATATATATATATATATATATATATATATATATATATATATATATATATATATATATATATATATATATATATATATATATATATATATATATATATATATATATATATATATATATATATATATATATATATATATATATATATATATATATATATATATATATATATATATATATATATATATATATATATATATATATATATATATATATATATATATATATATATATATGTGTGTATATAGGGTGCCTCCGGTTAAGTCGGCACCATTGCTAACTTCCTTATTATTGGAGATATGAGGTCGGTTAAATTAGCAAACTAGTAGCATTTTTTCTGCTGATTAAGATAGTGAAATCAGAAAAACAATTGAACATCGCGTCTTCGAGTTATTCCAAAAAATGTATATTTTTTCAATGGAACACCCTGTATATTTTTCGACATAACGTTAGCAAATCGTCCTAAGAATAAAAAAGTTCATATGCACTATCTGCCTAAACCTAATAATAACAAAGTTATAACGATATTTTACTAACAGTCAAGTTGGCCATGAAATTAAAAATAAAAACAATTGATTGGGTGGCTTGGCGATATAAATGACAGTTTGTAGATGAGGGGCGTTTTGTTGTAGCAGAAAAATAATATATTTACAGTTTTAGTTGCTAAAGCTTGTTTTAAAATGTTGTTCACGCATATTGAAAAATGTGATATGTTAGAAACATACCTTATGTGTAGGAAAAATAGTACTATGGCAATACAAGAATACCGCCGAAGATTCCCTACTCGTAATTTACCGGACAGGAGGTATTTTTTAGTTCTCTATAAAAAATTTAGAAGTAACGAGGAGGTTTTTAAAAAGACAAGGAAGAGAAAACCTTTTATAATAAGCGAAGACGTTGAAATTACCATATTAGCCTATTTTGAAGCACACAAAGAATACTCAACAAGGGATTTAGCAAGAGATTACGGTGTTAGTTTAGTGACAATATGGCGGATCTTAAAGAGGCACAAGTTTATTCCGTATAAGTACCGGCCAATTCAAACATTGTTGCCTGGTGATTATGAAAGAAGACTTGCGTTTTGCCATTGGCTGCATCATGTTTATGAAAGAAATAATGACATTTTGAAGAACATTATTTGGAGCGATGAATCCAATTTTTCCAACAAAGGTATGTTCAATCGCAAAAACGTCCATTATTGGTCGCAAGAAAATTTATTTCTCACTGATCCCAGAAATCCTCAGCATCAATTTAGTGTCACTGTTTGGTGTGGTATGAGATAAGCGAAATACTTGGACCTGTATTTTATGAAGGTACTTTGACAGGAAGGAGCTATATGTTGACCTGATAATTTCTGGGGCGTTAGAAGAATATTTGGACGGCGTCAATTTGGCTACACGACAACTAATTTACTTCCAGCAAGATGGGGCCCCACCTCATCAGTTTGGTGATGTAAGAATGATGTTGCAGAGATTATTTGGAGACAAATGGATTGCCACAAATGGTCCAGTTCGCTGGCCACCTAGATCCCCAGACATAACTCCTCTTGATTTCTATTTTTGGGGTTACGTGAAAAATGAAGTTTATAAGAAGAAATATGCAAATTTGGAAGAAATGAAAATTGAAATAAGGAGAATAATGGCGTCTATTGATGGAAGGACAATTTTAAAGGCGACGAGGCATGTGCTAAAATGTGTTCGAAAATGCATAGAACAAGATGGTGATGTGTTTGCTCATTTACTGTGACAGTTAAATCTAACCAATTAAGTAATATTGTTTTTATTTGGAATTTCATGGCCAACTTGACTGTGAGTAAAAATATCGTTATAACTTTGTTGTTATTAGGTTTAGGCGATTAGTGCATATGAACTTTTTTATTCTTAGGACGATTTGCTAACGTTATGTCGAAAAATATACAGGGTGTTCCATTGAAAAAATATACGATTTCACTATCTTAATCAGCAGAAAAAATGCTACTAGTTTGCTAATTTAACCGACCTCATATCTCCAATAATAAGGAAGTTAGCAATGGTGCCTACTTAATCGGAGGCACCCTGTATATATATATAAATAATAAATATATATATATATATATATATATAAATAAATAATATATATATATATATATAAATAATATATATATATATATATATATATATATATATATATATAAATATATAAATATAAATATATATATAAATATATATATATATATGTATATATATATATATATATAAATATATATATATATATATATATATATATATATATATATATATATATATATATATAAAATTTCGTTAGCCCTGAGTTTCTGGTAAAGCGATTTTACCGATTTTTATATATCAAATTGTGTCTTATAATTAATAAAAAAAATACTTTTAAACACGCTTTAAAATTGGAACAAGTTTTCTATAATTATTTATTTATTGCCTACAAAATTACAAATGTACTAAAAAAGTAAGCAAAAAAATGATGTCAAATCTAATAAAATAAATTTTAAATTAAAATTCACTGGCTAATATCCAGGAGCCAGTGGCAAAAGCTCTGAGAATCGGTATAAGGAATGTACAGAAACTTGTGCATGAAAAAAAAACATAATTTACTCCCGAATGAGATTAAGAAATGTACAGGGTGTCCAATTTTGGTTGTAAATGCAAGGTATCTCCGTTATTTGCAAATATTTAGGGTTCAGGTTTTCGCAACACCGTGCCACTTTTTTGTCAAACTCAAGCTGCCGTAATCAGATTTTCCATAGCCCGCCTCGTTTCGGAGATACAGGGCCAAATTGAAAAAGTTGCATTTTGGGACACCCCTCGTATCTCGGTTATCTTTTAACGTATCGAAAAGGTAAAGACTGGCTCTTATAGACTTTTTTACGTAGAATCCAGTGGCGTGGACAGATTTTTACTCGGGGCCGTCGTTTTTGACCCAAAGTTACGTTTGTTTTTAAATGGGATACCCTGTATATTTTTACGTAGTCCTATTCGTCTTATTATGAGCTTTTCAAAAATATATAGTTATCTATACTTATTTTAAAAATAAGGCTACAGTTTAAGTTTTTAAGAATATATTAAGTATATCTATTTTTCGTAATTAGCCATGTTCAAAAGAACTGCTCAAACTGATTTCCATTTTCTCTTAGACATCTCTCACACACTTTTGCAATTTTACCGAGTGCATTTGAAATGACTACATTTCGTGCTTGTATTTGCAGAAATACCTGCTCAGTGGTGTTATAGCGGGTCTTGAACTGTGTTATGTCGGGTACGAAAAATTAAATTTTTTAGGTGACCCCATAAAAAGAAGTCCAATATGGACAGGTCAGGCGACCTAGAAGGCCATCGGACAGGTCCACGCGTTCCAATATTCGGGGAAGTTCTCTTCTAAATACCGCCTCACAATTTGGGAGTTATGTGCTGGAGCTCCGTCTTGTTGGAAATATATTTGATTCACATGTGCAAAAAGGGACATCTTCCAATATTTCTGGCAATTTATTTTGCAATATTTCAAGGTAGCGATTAGCAGTAAGACCTCCTTCAAAACTACGAACCATTTTATTTTGGTTCCTAGTACGAAACAAGCGACATTAAAGCCAAATCTTCCTTGTTGTCAGCGTGGAAATATCAAATGTTGATTTTCAGGTGACCAGTGTCTCTTATTGTGCCTATTAGATATTCCAGCACTACTTATATACGATTCGTCGGACCATATAACCGCCCTTCCAAAATTTTAATTAATATTAATTTTTTGTAAATACCACTGGCAAAAATCAATACCTCGTTCTGCATCTCCAGGATGTAGATTTTGCACAACTCTGACTTTATAAGGTTTATGCTTATGTTTCTTTAAAATCGTTTGAACCCGAGACTTGATTACACCCACTTCATTCTCTATTTTTCTACAGGACGGTACAGGCGTTACATTTACACTTGCTAAGACGTTAATTTCATCAGTCTCACGATTCTCTTTGTTATATTTCTTTGATCTGGGCTTTTTGAAAGAGCCAAAATTTATTAAATTCGATTTCAGCCTATAGAATATTAATTTATTTGGCTGCTTCCTTTCCGGATATCTATATAATAAAAGTTTAAGTTTTAAAAAAGATTGCAATAATAATTATGAAAATAAAACATTACCTAGTGAAATAAAGCTCAGAAGCAGCGTTTATACTATTTTCATGACTCTATGAAGCAGGTCAGCATATCATATTGCTCAAAGTTTTCAAATAATTGATTTGCAGCCATTTGTTAAAAAGTAATAATCAGAGCGACTAATTTAACAGGTCTATTAGTATTAACATCAAAACTTCATTTGCTTTATGACAAAGCAGTGACAAGGCCATTTTTGACAATCAGTCCATGGCTTACTATGAAAAATATAGGTAGATATTATTACAAACCTAAATTGCAGCCTTATTTTTTAAAATAAGTATAGATAACCGTATATTTTTGAAAAGCTTATAATAAGACGAATAGGACTCCGTAAAAATATACAGTGTGTTCCATTTAAAAAAACGTGACTTTGAGTCATGTATCAAAAACGACGGCCCCCAGTAAAAATCTGTCTACGCCACTGGATTCTACATAAAAAACTCTATAAGAGCCAGTTTTCACCTTTTCGATACGTTAAAAGATAACCGAGATACGAGGGGTGTCCCAAAATGTAACTTTTTCAATTTGGCCCTATACCTCCGAAACGAGGCGGACTATGGAAAATCTGATTACGGCAGCTTGAGTTGGACAAAAAAGTGGCACGGTGTCGCGAAAACCTCAACACTAAATATTTGCAAATAACGGAGATACCTCGCATTTACAACCAAAATTGGACACCCTGTACACGAAAAAATCCAAAGGCAAAAGACTTAAGTTACGATGCAAAAATGGATATTCATAATTCACTTTATGATTTATACACGTCAAAGACTAATATGGAACTTCAGAAACTTTTTAATATTATAGACTAAAAAACATCATCGTCATCACTTAAAAAGTCCTCATCTTCTGAGTCGTCCTCAAATGGCGCAAAACCCAACAACTTTTGTACGTCAAAAATATGACGTATTCGACATTTTTTTTAAATGGCAACATATGGCATTTGATACATTATTTGAAACCTCCTGTTTCGCTCAGTATGCTAGATTTTAGTGCGATTCTATTGTGTCATTTCAAAATGTCGACCGTTCAATTGTGCGTAAAAGTATGGACTACCCCTAATAATTTGATAGACTTCAGGTTTTATGGAAAATGCTCGGATACGAAAATTTACTTTTTTAGTTTCCCACATTCTGAAAATATATTTGTTTTTTTATTGGCATCTGCCAAAAATATGACAAATGTCAAATAATTGAGCAAGCGCCATTTTTAAACGGCACGACCGAATGAGACTAAAATCTAGGAACATACTGAGTGAGTGAAAGAAGACCTTTCAAATGATGTATCGCATGCCATATATTACCATTTAAAAAAATGTCGATTACGTCATATTTTTGACAAATGTCAATAAAAAATAAATAAATGTTAGCAGAATGTGACAAACTAAAATAATAAATTAACATGTTAGAGCATTTTCCATAAAACCTACAGATTACCAAATTATTAGGGGTAGCCCATACTTTTTTTCCACACCGTATATATATATATATGTATATATATATATATATATATATATATATATATATATATATATATATATATATATATATATATATATATACAGGGTTATTCGCGCAACCGTTCATTAAAAGTTTTTGCCATTTAGAAAAAAATTTTAAATTTTGGGATTAAGGTAAGGTCAAGGGGTACTTCTTTTTTGAAATATTTTTAACTTCCTGTCACTTCCGGTTTAACCGGAGAATTTTAATGTTATTTTATGTAGCATGTCCTATACCTAGGTTCAAGCGTTCTTAAGATATTTGACCTTGAACCGAAAATGAGCCTTCGGGGTAACAAATTTTAAAATCTCATATTTTTGTAAGTTTTGAAGATATAATCTTCATATTTTGCAGACGATCGATAAATAATCTTAGGTTTCTATTTTTTTATTGAATTTGTCTATTTTTATACAGGGTGTTCTAAATTCAGCGGCAAACATTCACATGTATTAAGGTTCCCTATACCTATTCGTAACCATTTTCGAAATAATCAGGTTTTTATTAAACTATCAGATGTATTTGCTAAATGCTTACACCTTCCCATAGTAAGCCATGGAAAAACAATTGTTGTGCTTTTCTATTCAACATGACCGCTGATTTGAAACTTTTAAATTAAAATAACACTCAAAAGCTGATATTCTCAATTTATTTTATATTCGGGGGGAATGTTACAAAATATCGGAGAGAACGTGCCATGTTTTTAATGAAAAACATCCTCATTTATCGCCAATGAACAAGAGAAAATTCATTTGAAGACTCATTTTAATTCTTCTTTGTACAGTTGCTGTGGCCCGTTGAATTTGTCCGCTTTCTAATTCGGCAAAAGCTGTTCGTATTCTGTCCAGTAAACCTTGTTGGTTATCTACTGGGGAAGCATAGACTTTGCCTTTGATAAATCCCCATAAATAAAAGTCTAGGTGTGTTAAATCAGGCGATCGCGGGGGCCATCTCCAAGGGCCATTGGGACCAATCCAGCGATCTTCAAAAATTCGAGATAATTGGAGCCAAACTGCAGCGGAATTATGTGCTTGTGCCCCATCTAATTGATACCAATAATTTTGCAGCTCACCCATAGGAATTTCTTCTATAAATTCAGAAACCGTCCCTCGTAGAATTTCCAAATACTTATCACTATTTAATACTATACCGAAAACATTGAAGCTAAACCTCTCTTGAGAACGCGTTTCGCGTAAAGCGTGCGAATTTTCTGCTGCCCAGAAATGTTCGTTTCTTCTATTTGTTATTCCATCTCTAGAAAATTTCGCTTCATCGGTTTAAAATATTTTTGAAAGGAATTGAGGGTCCTCTTGAATTTTCAAAAACATGAATTCGCAAAATTCTACTCGTCGGACGTCATCACCAGGTCTCAAGGCTTGCATGTTTTGGAAGGAATAAGGGTGCATATGATGTTCGCTCAAGATTCTTAGGACAGATGAAGTAGAAATTCCCAAATCGTTTTCTGCAGACGGTATTGAACTTTGCGGGTTTGCGTGGAAATAAGTTAATGTGTTTATTACGTTATCCTCGGCATTTGTCACTGGTTTCGGAACATTTTTTGTAACTTTAACCTTGCCAAAACGCAAAAAGTTCGTTTCAATCCTCTTGAATTTTGACTTGTTCATTGGCTGCAAATCAGGGTGGCGTTCATTAAACACACGACACGTTCTCTCCAACATTCTCCATGAATATAAAATAGATTGAGAATATCAGCGTTTGAGTATTCTTCCATTTCGATTTAGAAGATTTAGTTTATCACTGACAGCTTTCGATAAATAACGCATACTAATCATCTGTCATATTGGATATTGAATCTCAATTGTTTTTCCATGGCTCACCATTGGAACATGTAAACATTTAAGCAAATACATACGATATTTTTATAAAACCCAATTATTTCGAAAATGGTTACGAATAGGTATAGGGAACCTTAATACAGTTCGATGGAAAATGAAATTCTACATTTGATAGTGCATAAAGTTATAGAGTGTCCCATTTAAAAAAACGGACTTTAGCGGCTTTAAAAATGTGAATGTTTGCCGCTGAATTTAGGACACCCTGTATAAAAATAGACAAATTCAATAAAAAAATAGAAACCTAAGATTATTTACCGATCGTCTGCAAAATATGAAGATTATATCTTCAAAACTTACAAAAATATGAGATTTTAAAATTTGGTACCCCGAATACATACATACATAAAATAGCATTAAAATTCTCCGTAGAATCCAAAAATATCATAAAATACTGGGTGTGCCATTTAAAATAAGCAAGTTGATACCAACTTCCGGTTAAACCGGAAGTGACAGGAAGTTGAAAATATTTCAAAAAAGTACTCCTTGACCTTACCTTAATCCCAAAATTTGAAATTTTTATCTAAATGGCATCATCAAAAACTTTTAATGAACGGGTTGCGTGAATAACCCTGTATATATATATATATATATATATATATATATATATATATATATATATATAAATTGTTATAATAATTAAAATCATAATTCTTAAAATGGCAAACAATTAGGTTAGGAACCAAGTGGTATATAAAAAACACAGTAGCGTAAAACTTCATGTAATATTTTGTTAGGTCAAAACATTTAAATTAGCTTAAGTATGTTTTCAAACGAAAGAAAAAAAGTTATGGGTTTCTAGGAGTAATTTTATGTACGATGTAAAGTTTTGGGTTAGACTTAAAAAATATATTACACTAAGAATAGCTCATGAAAGCACAAATATTTGGGCTACTTGGGGTTAGACTTTGGTTACTTGCAATAAATAAATACAAGAAAAAAAATTAAAATATCCTGAGTGTTTATAGAAATTTAAAAAATGTATGTATCTATAGGTATATTCTATTTTTCCCAAAAAAAAACATGAAATAAAGTCTTCAAAAGAGGATTTCATATATACTGTCTGTTAAACAAATAACATTTGTTGAGAAATATAATCAAACTGTTTCCCCTTCAGCACAGTAATTAGACCCAAAAAAGGATAATATAATGTTAGATATTAAAACTTAGTTTGTCCCATAAAATTGTTCTGAGACACTCTTAACTCCAGCTTTTTTTTCCGTTTAAATGTTTTGACCTAACAAAATATTACATGAAGTGTTACGCTAAATTACTAAATTACCTAACTGACACTTTAAGAATTGTGATTTTCATTATAATAACAATTATGACCGGTACGACCGGACGCCACACAACTGACCATTTTTTGTATTTAGAACAATTCAAACGATTAAACATGTGTTTGTTACGTTTTATACACAACTTATTAATCAACATTTATATTAATTCGATGTGTGTATTATTTATAAACTGCAAAAACTTAAAAACATCAGAAAAACAAGGTCCCAAAAATGACGTAGTTCCGTCAAAGCCTGCTATTTTAAAATAATGCATGGGGCTCTTTCCTGTTGTCTATTTATTCCAAGTCCCAAATGAACGGCCCTTAATCCCAAATTAAATAGGAGTCAGGTGGTCACTTTCTTATATACCTGAATGTACTTTACCTCTGTAACCTTTGTAAAAAAACCTAAAATGATCGAACGTCTAATGACATTCGCTGTCAGCTTTTTGTTGCGATGTTCATCCGATAATTATTATGTGTAACTTTTGCGTTAAATGGTTTTTTCTTTCTGCGTGTTTTTTCGTTCTCGAAGCGGAAGAAATCGACAAAAGGATACTTCCCAACAGATTTAGGTATAGGAACAGTAGGAATTGCAAGCACCGCCCTTACGCCGCTTTCGAACCTTTCTATCGCAGGAGCGTCTTGGAGAGTACTTTCTATTTAATTTTTATAGTGATCCTAGGAATACTTTTTGGACTTATGTTTTTGGGTAAGTATTATTAAGTAATTAAATATACCGTAAGTCTATTAAGTTCTCTACATAATACACCTTAATAGACATTTGAATTTTAATGAATTTACGGATCTGTTAGAACTTAGGTATTTTTAATTTTCTCACTTTGGATTCGCTATAGAGCTCAGTGAGCATATATAAGGGGGGTTTGGGATAAACCAGGCTCTTGTAAAGAATTTTACCCATGGAATTTAACAAATTTAAAATATACATTTGAAAGATTACCTTTTTTTAATAATTCCTATACACAAAAATTTATGAATGAGGTACTATTTCAAATTATATCCAGAAAAACTAAGGTTTCGGAAGGTTGCACTGAACTTGTTTTTGGCGCATCGCTAAACACATATTTTCACAAACTTAATTTATGAACTACATAAAAGACTGATTATATTATAATGCTTTATAACACAAAAATGATTATTTCTAACTAAAAGTTATAAGTAATTAGACATTATTAAACGTTTTTAAACATAATTACAGCTGCTAAATAAAGAG
Source organism: Kuschelorhynchus macadamiae (assembly GCA_030620095.1). Lineage (NCBI taxonomy): Eukaryota > Metazoa > Arthropoda > Insecta > Coleoptera > Curculionidae > Kuschelorhynchus > Kuschelorhynchus macadamiae. The sequence continues at coordinate 692,811 of JAUTXW010004930.1, forward strand.
AGAGCGGGAATGTCGTCTGTTGGACGGAAATCCAGTGTGCTGGGGATGCTACGTTGCCAAGTTTATCTTATATATGATCTATATAAATTATATGAGAAAAACAAAATGTATTTGTGGGTGTGGATCGGTACGAACAGGAGCGCGAAGGCACTAGGTGGATTGGTACCGGGTTAGCACCAGGTTAGGCGCCGTAGGCGTCATCGTTAAAGCCCTAAAAGACGAACAACAGCGCAGGGCATCCCTTCCGCCAGTGATGCACCCGCCTGTTGATTAGTGTTGACCGCACTAAGTAGATTGGAGACAAACATGAAAAATTCAATACAATGCAATGATTAAGTTTGGCAACAATGCAAGATAGCCTTTCTTCAAATTGTCAAATTAAGGAATATGGCTCATTGGAATACAGTGAAAATATCGTATTTCTTTTTGGTTTTTTTAATAGAAAAAGTTGTTCATCCATTTCTTTTATTTTCTTAAAACAGTTAAACGAAGGTATACTTTCTATTTTATATCAACAACTTATCAAATTCCGTGGGTTTAATTGTTTACAAGATCCGGTAAACCAATACCTACTAAACAAACAACTTCGCAAATATTTATAGTAATGAGGGCTTATTGTAAACAAAATTGAACATAACACAATGGTGCTTGGTGAATATCGATACCTTTCTTTTGAAGTAGTTAACGAAGTTAACTGTTCTGAGAGATATTTTAGATTTTGAGTGAGTTCGTCAGAACCTTTTAGGTTTAAAAGAATATCAGTCACAAATTTAAATTTTTTTTTATATTGTCATTGTCAGACTCAACTTTATCTGAATTGGAAGTTTCTGTGGGAGTTTCACTAGTACTGGGGAGTTGACTTGACTCGGTATGGTGTAAACGACGAGTTTCACTAGGATCAGGAATGTCGCTATCAAGATTTATGGGTATTGACATCATCATATTGTCTATTGTGTCAATTAAACTTTCTATTTCATCCAAACTGCTAGATAAAAATGGTCTTGCAAACATTTCTGTGTGCAAAATGTCTTTGTTTTTCACTATTTTTCAATGTTTTCTTAAAGTAATTGCAGAAACAAGCGTTTTTTTCTTTTACCTTTATTTCTTGGAATTCGTATTTTGCCCAAAAAGCATGTTTTGGTCGCTCAGCCATTGTTTGATATTATAAAAACGATTAATCAATCAATTTTTAGTTACACAGGACAACAAAACGACAGTGATTCTTAAAATAACTTTCTGTGAAGTCCAGAAGTTGCTGAGGATGGGCCAATCAACGACTAATGTACGCCTGTGACATCAGTGTATTTTGTCGTCTGTCAAGGAATAAAGCGTTAGCGCCGGCCGTTCGTCGTTACAGAATAGAAAGTTAGGCGCGCAAATTAACGTCCGATTTTATTTTGGAAGTCTGTATGCGTGCAGTCTTACAGTTTAAACGCTTATGATAATTAATAAAAATATTCAGAAAGAAAGTTTTAATGCGATAAAACATATTATAATAAACTAAAATAATTATTGTACGTGTACTCGGATTTTATACATTTTCTACTTAATATTCTACGTATTCTACATTTTCTACGCAATTTTCTACATACTGGAAGAAAATTAATTTTCTACGTGTCGTTACCCAACCCTGACCTTTACCGAAAACCACCCTTTCCTTAAATTAAAACATGTAGCCTCTCTATGTAAATTAAACTCTTCTTTACTTTGCTCTATGGCTTGCAAAAGATATAGTTCAAGATTCTTATTTTTTTTTCATCTTTACTTTTGCTGCCAAGAAAGTTTTTTGACAAATAATTGGGGCAATTTGGGAAAACCGTTGGTTCAGAATCTTCTTTTAATCGGGGTTTTTTTAAATGTACTGAAATAATTTTACCTGTTCTCGGATCCTGTTCTGAATTATCCCAAATTATACTACCTTTAGAAAAATGTAGCTCACACACTTTAGTGTTTTTATTGGGCACTAAATCATCCCGCGGAATTGCTCGTAGCCATTTTTTTTTGCAAATCACTGTCTCTCGGGAAATTAAACACGTGAAATTTTGGTCCGGTTTTACGTGAATTTAAACGTACAAAAACTAATAAATATAATTAAATTTTCACCAAAAATGGAGACAAAACTACTCTATTTACTCTAATTCACGAACAACGACATCATGTTTCACACTGTTTTGTTTTCGGTTAGCAAGCACCGGTTGTCGGCCAGTACGTCTAATGGCCAGTTATCACGATACGTCATAAGCAAAACTGCATTGGTCTATGCTTTAATGCAGTTCTTACGAAGGCGATTCCAGGCCTAGATGTCGTGACGTCAAGCCTATTTTAATTTCAGCTTGTAGGCCTCGTTGTTTAGTAGGTATTGGGTAACTCCCCCCCCCCCCCCCCCCCCAGAGACACTTTTATTTAAGGTAAAATGATAGAAATAGTATTGGGGATTGGCGGGCAAAACCCTCCCCCAGAGTCAGTTTAACCTATAGTTAAAATAAAATGACGATGGCTTTTTTTTGTTGAAAATTTTCATCATCTTAAACCCCCAATAAAATAGGTAGGCTAATACGAATGTTTTTTGCAGGGTGTATCAAGGCTTTAATAGGATTATGCGGGGCGAAAAAGGTAGGCGAATCCGGCTTGTCGATGCTGATAGACCTGCCGAAACCCTTGGACCACTACCGGGAGTCAGACTTAAGGAATCGGCCGGTATGTTATGACGTAGTAGGGTGGCCGGTACATCCGGACACCGGAGATAGGACCGTTAGGACGTTGCCTACGTGAGTAATTAAAGACATCATCCTAAGGACGTTTAATTTTGAAAACTTTTTTAAACCAACCCAAAAAAGGGTCTGTAATCAGGACTAACCACAAAAAAGTTCGGTGAAGAGCTAAACATCGCCGATTTTTAGTACATCTGTAGATATATATATATATATATATATATATATATATATATATATATATATATATATATGGTGATCCATGAGGAAATGTCAATACTTCAGGTACATATTCAGGACCAAAAAATTAACATAAAAGTCTATATAAATAAGTGTCCGCAAGGCCTTAGTTCTCGAGATACAGGGTGTTAAAGTTTTTATTTAATTTTCCTATTTTTTAAATAAAATCTATGATAATGTAAATAATGGAGTGAAAATTGATATACAAGGGTTTTTTGGTATGACAAATTCGAATCTAATATTAGTATTGCTCTTACTTGTAGGGGGCGCCACCTACATGTCTTTCTACTCCTTCGAACAATCACAACTTTTTGGTACAGTCTTGTATTACATTTTTGAGTAAAACAAATTATTCCCTTGCCATTTCTACGTCAAAAAGGGATACCTGTTAATAGTGGATACGAGCAACCGATTTCGAGATATTTGGATTTAAAACAATTTCGGCGCATGTAATTTTTTATCGCAAAATTTTAAAAGTTTGTTATTTTGTCCAAATTTAAACGCATCTTGGCACAAAAGCTTTGAAATGAAAGACTAACACATTTTTTTGAGGTGTGTATTCAATGCCTCAGACATAAACTAAACAAAAGGTATTTAATTTGTATTAAAATTGTTATTATTAAGTTGTTTTTAATAAAATCTAGGTTTTGTTTTATAATTTTCAAAAATTCCACCATTTGCTTCTAAGCACAGGTTAGCTCTATGGTGTATAGCTCGGGTTGCTCTGTGGATACATTCGGGCGCATTCCTTAGTGTTTGTGCTGCGTTTTGTTATCCGATCCAATAATGCTTCTCTTGTATTTACTTTCGTGGAAGATACTAGTGATCTGAACCATCCCCAAAGACAATAATCCAAAGAATTAAGGTCTGGCGATCTAGATGGCCAATTAAACAGACCTCCCCGACCAATCCATCGGTTTGGAATGTTTTGGTTTAAAAAATCTCTTACAAGTAAACTGTAGTGTGCAGGGGCCCCATCATGCTGCAAATACATGTTTTGATTTAGCAAGTGATTTTCAAGAAAGTTTAAATATTTTTCTCCTGTAAGACTACCGTCGATTATAAATGGACCAATTAAATGACCATTTAACATTCCACACCACACATTAATGCTAAATTTATGTTGGAAATTATGTTCTACTGTAGCGTGAAGATTTTCATAGGACCACCGGTGTTCATTGTGAAGATTATTTATACCATTTAACGCGTGAACTGTGCTTCATCAGTGAACAAAACTTACTTACAGAATTGCATTCATTAACTCAAAATCACCCTCCTGCAAATGTTGAACCCGTTGTAAATGAAATGGGTATAAACAATTAATGTGAAGATGCAATCCGCCTAGTGCTTATGCTTGGATCATTTTCGACGGCATTGAGTATAGCCTCTTCTACTGCAACATTGGGTCCCGATTCCCTTTCAGATACAATTTTCGCACTTGGAAACATCCCAGATTCTCCAGCAGTAGTGAAAACTTGTTGAAAAACTCTTCTATCTGGCACCGTTCTATCTGGAAAACGACGCTGGTACTCCGCGACTGCTTGAACTGCGACCCCATTGCAGAAGCCATAGACGAATATCATATCTGCATATTCACGATGCGAGAATATCACAGGCATAATGACGTATTTAGATCTAAAGTTTCTTAAATGATTATTGTGAGATAATAAAATTTATGAACAGAAATTGACAGTGACAAAATTTGATCTTATTATTAACTGACATTACTATTGCTAAGTAACAGGAAAAACGATGAGAAAACCAACCAGCAGTTGTTCTGTCAGGCAAGGCACACTTCTATTTTTTTACAATACAAGCATACTTTATGTGAATTTGATAAAAAAATCACATGCGCCGAAACTGTTTTAAATCCAAATATCTCGAAAACGGTTGCTCGTATCCACTTTTAACAGGTATACCTTTTTGACGTAGAAATGGCAAGGGAATAATTTGTTTTACTCAAAAATGTAATACAAGACTGTACCAAAAAGTTGTGATTGTTCGAAGAAGTAGAAGGACATGTAGGTGGCGCCTCCTACCAGTAAGAGCAATACTAATATTAGATTCGAATTTGTCATACCAAAAAACCCCCGTATATCAATTTTCACTCCATTATTTACACTATCATAGATTTTATTTAAAAAATAGGAAACTTAAATAAAAACTTTAACACCCTGTATCTCGAGAACTAAGGCCTTGCGGACACTTATTTATATAGACTTTTATGTTTATTTTTTGGTCCAGAATGTGTACCTGAAGTATTGACATTTCCTCATGAATCACTCTGTATGTATATATATATATATATATATATATATATATATATATATATATATATATATATATATATGTATATATAGAAGAGAAACAAAAATTTCGATTTATGTGCGGTTCTTGGCCGTAAACAGTTATACAAAACGAAAGAACTAACGGTAAGGATTACTCCTTCACCATTTTGCCGAGAATCGACCAAAACATGACGCTATGTTAGTTTCCAGGGCTAGGGTGGCATCTGCTACCGTGGTATCCACCCCGGCAAGGTTCATCAGGTAGTTTCCTTGGGGGGGAGGGGGTTATCGGTATTAAAACCGAAATACCTAAACTTTAAAACAAACAAGCTGTCATGTCATTCGACTTTGAAAGTCGACTAGGGAAATAGGCAACCAGTGGCGCCATCTGTAGGTACTATGGTGCAACTAAATCGCTTTAGATGCGACCTACTTTGAAGCACAATCTGTGCAAAAAGAAGAGAAACAGAAATTCTGTGCGGTCGTCAGATTTCTTATAAACCATCGTTAAATTATAGTTTCAACTAATGCCAAAGACAACATGACAACATTGCTATTTGCTTGGACATGAATGTAATGATAATCTCATCACCTGTGTTTTGTCAGCAAAGAAGTATTAAAAAATCTGTAGGTTTGAAAACGATTCAATTAGTCTATTTTGATTATTTTTTTTGGATGTATGAACTAATTTTTTCATAAATTGTGGTTTGTTAGCAAAATATCGGGGTGTATATAAAAATAGTAAAAAACCTGTTATTGAAACTTTTTAGATTATTTATTTCTATAGTTTTTAACAGCGCATTCCTAATTAGTTTATTAGTTTCCAATCAATAAAAAATATGAATTTACCAAGACTGTTTATTTATAACACCAGGTAGATAATTCACATACTAAAAAAACTAGTTTAAAAACTTAAAGTAAATGCTGAAAATGATTACCGCTGCTATTTAAACACGCACGAATACGGCGAAGCCAGTTTTCTTAAACAGATTCAAGAACGTTAGGTCTTTGTCTAATTTGTTCCAGTGCAGCAAAAATGCGGTTTCTAAGGTCATCTTCATTTTCAATTTCAACCCTGTTATATACTAATGATTTCATGTTGACCCAAATATAGAGATCAAGGGGGTTGTTGGGGTCTGGTGACCTTGGAGGCCATGTTCTAGGTTATGGGGCATTTCGACCTATTATCAGACGTATTATTCAGTTGTTGTAACACAGCCATGTCAAACTCAAAGTCACTGGTGGGCCAAAAGCATGAAGACCATCGACTAGGTGGGCCGCAAAACCTTATCTTAAAGAAGATAAACTACTGAAAATCTTGAGAAAAAGTACTATTATAGGACAAGTCTGTTTATTAAATTTCCAATAAAAAGGACATTACAAAAAACTACAAACATTAAATTCTTTAGCCAGATATTTGACATCTTTTGTCTTTAATTAAGTTGTCTATTTGTGGCTCGAATTTATCGGCGGAAATAACTTTTAAAACTGCGTCCAAGTGTGCGTCCGTCAGCCGCGATCTTGCGGGAGATTTGTTTCCTTTCATCAAAGAAAATAGTTGTTCACACCTATAGGTACTTCCAAACATTGACAGGATTTTACAGGCAAATTTTCTCATTTCTTGCTATTGAACAGACAAGTACTTATAAAATTCGAATGTACCAACACTATCAAATTTTTGTTTTAAATGGGTCTGACACTGAATCTCAATTACTTCCATTTGCAAGGAGGGGGAGTGAAAAGACCAGTAAATAGAGAAAAATTGTTTTCTTGGATCTTAAAATCCTGAAAACGCTTCTCATATTCTGCCAGAAGGCTTTTCATTTTCTCTGAATATACACTCATGGACAAAATTATCGAATATTTTTAATTTTTCATTCTTTAAAAAAAAACTGATGAATCAAGTTATTTAAATGCTACCATTTGCAAGAAACTGTTTATTTTAAAATATTTTAGTGAACAATGTTAAGTTTTTACCAGAAGAAGATCGTGAAAAAAATTAATGCTAAACGTTATAAAAATTAAGGATATTTACATCTTATTTAAATAATAATTGGAAGGCAATTACAAGTTTTTTGATTAAAATTAAAGCACAGTTAGTAACGAGTATTCCCGCCTCGAGATCTAATTACTGCTTCCATTCTTCTCGGCATGCTGCTAAGGAGGTTCTGGATATATTCTTGAGGAATTGCATTCCACTTTTCTTGTGCAGCAATTGTGAAGCTGGTCTATTGTATTTGGAACGGGATTTCTTCGTCGTACGCGGCGTTTAAGATAGTCCCATGCATGTTCTATTGGATTTAAGTCGGGGCTATATGGTGGCCAATCTAATCTTTGAATGTGGACCGCATCAAGGTAATTAGTCACTATATCAGCTGCATGCGGTCGAGCATTATCGTGCATTAATATGAATTCTTCATATCCAATATGGCCGACATAAGGCAAAACATGTTCTTGAAGAATGTTTTCAATATACAAGTCACTTCACTCAAGAAATACCGCCCCAGAACATTATACCGCCACCGCCAAAACTAACGGTCTCTACGAGATTGCAGGGAGCAAACCGTTCTCAAACTTTTCTGTAGACGTGGTTTCGACCATCGGGCTTCCATAATTGTATTCTGGTCTCATCCGTAAAGAGAACATTCTTCCATATTTCGTTATCCCACTGAATATGCCTTCTAGCAAATTCTAATCTTTGAACTTTGTGATATTGGAGAAGACGTGGAACTTTGGCGGGCCGTCTTGGCTTCAAACCTGCTTCTTTTAATCTTCACCTAACTGTTTTTGAACTTACATTAACTTGTCTTACATTAAGTAATTCATTTTTGAGATGCGACGATGTCAATGTGCGATTTCGTGTAAAATTAAGTATCAAAAATCGATCATCAATTGCTGTTGTACATCTCTTGCGCCCTTGACCAGGTCTACGTACGTAATTTCCAGTCTCTTGATACCTTTTTAAAATATTCGATACTGTAGATTGACCTCTCCTTAGACGTCGTGCGATATCCTTCTGTTTATATCCTTCGTTATATAGAGTTACAATTTGCACCGCTTCAACTTCAGTGCAGTGTCTAACTGGTGGCATACTGATGTTTTTTAGCAACAAACAGAAACACTTTTTGCTATTACTTAGTTAATTAACCTACAGTAACTTAAGTTCAAGCTTAATTCACAAAATATCTTATTATTTGTTTTTGATAAAATGCACAAAAGAAAATGACATGCGCCATTAATGTTAATTAAACGTCAAAATATGTTAAAACAAGCGAGTAATCAGCCTACTAGATCCTAATATTCAGCTCATGTACGTTTACGGCGATTATTTAAAATTTATTTTGAAAAAATAATGATTACAAAAAATATTCGATAATTTTGTCCATGAGTTTATTTTGTATGATACTGGAACACTTGTGCTTACCTGATATGCCTTACAAGTCAGAAAAAGTGGCAGATTATCCTCTCCTAACTGTTTTTCCCACAACATCATCTTACTCTTGAAAGCTTTCACATGTGGCCATGCACATCTGTAATAACTTGACGTGGTCCTTGCAATTTCGTATTTAAGTCCGACAAGTGTTTTGTGATATCTACCATAAATGAAAGATCTTGTAAAAAGGTACTTCTCATAATAAGCTGACATCTTCTCCTTTTATTTCCATGAAAACCCGTATTTCTTCTTTGAGTTTCCAAAACCGGTCGATTACCATAGAACACGAAAGCCATCGCACCTCTGCATAATATAGCAAACCAGTGTACTCACTTTCTAAATCACGTAAAAATGCAGAAAACTGCCGCTGATTAAAGCCTCGTAACCTTATGAAGTTTATAATTTTTTTCACTGACTTTAAAACACTTTTTCCAACTTGATCACTTTTGAGCATAAAACTTCTTGGTGGATTATACAATGAATATGATGAAAATCTGGTTTGTCACTGCCCGTTTCTTTGATCTTTGTCTGTAATATTTTAACGAAGCCATTTTTTACTCCAGTCATTGAAGCAGCTCCGTCTGTTGCAACGGAACACAGTTTTGACAAATCTAAATTGTACTTTTGCAAAAGTCTATAAACAGTATTGAAAATATCCTTCCCATTTGTTGTATCATGCAATGGTACTAATTCCAGTAATTCTTCATACATATTGATATCTGTATCAACAGCACGAAGAAAAACAGAGAGATGCGCCACACCACACACATCCGTACTTTCGTCACAGGCAATAGAAAATGCAATGAAAGTGTCTGATTTTGTTTTTATCTGATCACTTATATTGGCAGCAGTAACTCTTTCAGCGACAATATTCCGGGATAAGGATATATTTTGAAATGCCTTCACGCTCCCGGGATTTACAATTTCCGCGGCCTTTACAAGGCACTCTTTTATACATTCATAGATCAACTCCGTCAGTACGTAGTTCGCTTGAAGGACAGATTCATTTTCTTGCTTTGGACGTGTAAACATAAGCTGCTGATCTTTCAACCGTGATTTTAACTTATTTAACTTTTCGTTTCTGACCATGCCTGTATACTTGTCAAACATAGTTTTATGAATATCATATCGACGTTTTATATTATATAATTTTGGGACACCGACTGTACTACTACAAATCAAACAAATAATTTTTTCTTTCACTTTTCTTGAAAGATACGATGCTCATCTACAAGTTTCCTCTTACTTCCACTTGGTTTTGAAAGAGACATGTTAAAAACTGTATCCGAAATAAATTATAATAAGTACTGTAACAATAAGTGCCCAACTCAACTCGAAACTCTATCGCAACTAACTCATAACTGACTAAACACTGAACGACTGAACTCAATCGAACACGGCTTATATACAGATTGTGATTTTACTAGTTCTTTCCAGAATGTTCAGATAGCGTCATCTGTGTTTTTGCGCGATAGAATTTCATAGAACAAGCCAGATAACATTTGACTTTAGGTTGAGTATGTGTAGTTCATCCTCCTAAACATAGATGGCACTATGTACAATTGTGCATTTTATTATACCAATCGTTGTTGCAGCGACGCCCGCTTTCAAAAACGGTTTTCAACTTGTTCGCGGGCCGCATTATCTGGCTATTTTCAAAACTGATTTGGGCAGCAGAAAAATGCTCACTGGGCCGCATGATTGACGTGGCTGTTGTTACACATTCCTCTGAATGTGTTACAACATCTGGATTATTCTAGCCCATATTTTTTATTGAAATCGGCCTTGTTGAATCGTTTGTGGATTTTCTTGAGCCCAGGAATGAGTGTTATGATAATGTAAAATTTCATCTCTCTTAAAACAACATTCATCGGTCGTCAATATGTTTGTGCGCGCGTTTTTCTTATAAAAGAAAAGACCGGCAAGTTTACTAGTAATTGTTCTATTGACTGACGTTACATAGTTTGATCTTAAACTAAGTATAGTATTGAATGACCGACCGTTGCGGTTATGAGTGAATACTTCACGATTAACCCTCTGTCGCTTAAGAGAGTCTCTGACGTACTGTCCTAAAAAAGTGACACAATATTGTTTATAATAAAAAAGTTCGTTGGAAAAATCGGTTAAACTATTAAGATTATAATAGCCGTTGATTTGTATCAGCAGTTTTGAGAAATAACAGTCAACGGTCGTCGGTCCGTTAATAACCGTAAATATGCACAATATAAGTAAAAAGTATTAATTTCTACATTTCCTCCCCTCTCTTGACATATTATTTATGTCAATTAAAGACATAAGCAGTTAAAATCCTAAAAAAATCTAATTAACGTTAAAACTTATAAAAAAAATAAAATGTACTTCCTCAGGCTCCAACGATTCCAATAATGCTGTTTTAGTTTCTGGATTCGTTCCCAATGGCTCAGCCTAGATTCTGCCACCTCTGTGTACGTGTGTTCGGGCAGCTCCGTCAAACTTTCTCCGATAAGAAAGTGGGCGGGGGTCAGCACTCCAAAGTCGAGTGGATCGTTGGAGATTGGCGACAGTGGGCGAGAGTTGACAATAGCCTCAATCTGGGCGGTAAGGGTTACTGCCTCTTCGAAGGTTAAATTAGCATAAACTACTATTCTTTTAAAATGAAATTTAGCAGATTTTACTAGTCACTCCCAAAGACTTCCAAAGTTCGGGGAACGCGGTGGTATAAATTTCCATATTATATTTTCTTGAGAGAAAAAGGTTTTTAACGGATTCTGATTTTCACGAATAAAATTTGCAAAAATGTTATCTATTTGTCTTTTCGCCCCTATAAATGTTTTCGCATTATCACAGTAAATATGAGATACTTTACCGTGTCTTGACATAAATCGTTTAAGGCAGTTATTAAAACATTCATTTGTTAAATCTCCCACAACCTCAAAATGAATTGCCTTCGTAGTCAAACAAACAAATAATGCAACCCACGCTTTTGAAATTTTTGTACTTCGTTTACCCCCATGCTTAATGTTTATAGGACCAAAATAGTCCAGTCCGATTTTCAAAAAGGGCCTACCCGGAGTAATTCTGTCCGTTGGAAGATCTCCCATTTTCTGGTCCGCTAAAATAGGACTAGCGCGGAAACACGTGATACACGAATGGATTACCTTTTTTACCTCATTTTTGGCTCTTAGAGGCCAATATCGCGTACGTAGCGATGACAATGTTTGAGTTATTCCCGCGTGCAATAAAGAAATATGCTCTTTTTCTATTAGTAATCGAGTTACGCAATGTTTTGTCGGTAATATGATAGGGAACTTTCTGTCGAAGTTCAACGGTGAATTACGTAATCTACATCCTACTCTTATTAAATCATTTTTATCGATAAATGGGTCGAGATTATATAGTTTACTATTTTTATTAACATGCACTAAATGCATAATTTTATAGTGAGATTCATTAAGCTCATATGTAGATAATATACCTATACGTTTATTAGTTTTATTACGTAAATTATACATAAATCTAAAATGCGTTGTAACTTTGTGAAGGATGAATATTTATTAAGTAAGCAAAATTCTTGTTCGGGTTTAACCATTAATGAGATTTTTCGCTTTTCAAGAAGCGAGTCATCAATATTTGAACGAAATAGGTTAGTCGGCCAATTTAAATGGTCGTATTTTAAAAAATCCGGACCTTTCCAATACAGCTGACTGTTTATTTGTTTAGGATAAGCTCCTCTAGACAGAATGTCTGCGGGATTGTTTTTGCTTTCAATATGATTCCAATCTTTGATATTAGTTAAACTTTGTATTAATGAAACTCTATTAGCTACATACACTTGCCACGTGTTGGCAGATGCACTTAGATAATGTAAAACTATCATTGAGTCTGTAAAGAAATATTTTTGTTTAAAATTTAAGTTAAGTTCCCGAGATACGGAGTCCGCTAATTTAGCTGCAAGTACCGCTGCACAAAGTTCTAATCGGGGGAGAGACACAACTTTGAGAGGGCTTACCCGTGATTTACTGCACATCAAATGTGTTTCAAAATTATTTTCACCTATTTTGGTTCTAATATAAACTGCGGCACCATAAGCCTTAAGAGAGGCATCACAGAACACTACAAGATCGGTTTGTAAATCGGCCTTTGGAATTAGTTTTCGAGGAATTGTCAATTCGTCGAGGTGTTTTAGTTCACCAACATACTTCAGCCATTGGTTTCTAATGTCCTGTGGGACTGGATCATCCCAATCTAATTTTAATGCCCACAAGTCTTGCATTAAAATTTTTGCTTTCGTCACGACTGGAGAAATAAGACCTATAGGGTCATAAATTTTGGCGATAGAACTTAATATTATTCGTTTTGTCAAAATAATATTGTTAACTTCTGGAATTTGTATTTGATAGCTTAGAACATCCTTACAAGGATCCCATAATAATCCTAGAACCTTGGAAATTTCCGATTTGTCGAGGTTTACCTTTTGTTTTGGGTTAGAAATCGCTGAGTCCGATATTACATTTGATATATTACTGTTCCACTTTGCTAATTTAAATCCTCCTTGATCTAAAACTTCGATCAGCTGATCTCGCATATTTTGACCTTCCTCAACACTTGCGGTCCCAGTCAATATGTCGTCTGTAAAACGATCGTTCATCAAAGCGCGAGCAGCGAGAGGGAATTTATTTTTTGCTTCTAATGCTAATTGTTGGATGCATCGAATTGCTGTATATGGAGAGTTTGTTAGTCCGAACACGAGTCTTTTAAGTCGTAGTATTTTCACGGGCTCGAACTCGTTAGGCCTCCATAGTATAAGTTGGTATTGTGTGTCTTCTGGGTCAACTTTTATTTGCAGGAACATTTTTTCCATGTCGCAAGATAAAACCACTTGGTGTGTACGGAACCTTATCAATATAGCAAAAGAGTCATTTTGTAGATTTGGACCAGTCATTAAATTATCGTTTAGACTTAGCCCGTTGCTTGATTTAGCGGAACCGTCGTACACTATACGGATTTTTCCACCTTGTGAGTTTTGTTTATAAACACCTGAGTGTGGTAAATAAAAGTTTGTCTCACTAATATCCTTAGAAGTGATTTCTTCTAGATGGTCGTTTTCCAGAAGTTCGAATATCGCTTTATTGTAGGTTTCCTTGTAGTTGACATCCCTTCTGAATTTTCTTTCCAGAGATAAAAACCTCCGCATTGCATTCTGCGATGAGTCACCTATATTAATTTTATTTTGTTTAAATGGCAATTTTATTATAAATCGTCCATCTTCTGGATCACGTCGATAGGAATTCTCGAAGTGTTCTTCGCACTCAATTTCTTCCGCAGACCAGTTGTTATGTGTGGCGTCGATTTCTTCCTGAATCCAAAAGCGTTCAATCAGATTCTTCAACTCGTCTTTTGGGTTACTTTTAACAGCTAAATTAGAGGACATAACCGTATTACATCCGCTATTTTCGTAGGCACCTCCTACTACCCATCCTAGTAAGGACTTCGAAAGATATAAATTAGGGCTTGACAATTTTATTCTACCGACGCACAGAATATCCCAAAATACTTCTGCTCCTAGCAATAGATCTATGGGACCGGTTTCGTTAAATTGAGGGTCAGCCAATTCTATATTTTTAGGAATTTGTAATACATTTTTGTCAAAGGATTCCGTAGGGAGATTGGCCGTAACAGTTCTCAAAATATAACAGTCGATTGATTTTCGAAAAGGGTGATGCATCGAACGCAAATTAATTCTAGAAGTTTTTACGGTATTGCTACATGTATCGTTAATACCCGATATTGTTAAATTTGTTTTATTGGTTTTTAATTTTAGAAACTCACATACTGATTCAGACAAGATATTTATTTGTGAACCTCCATCTAGTATGCAGCGAAATTTGTGGAAAACTCCGGAAGAGTCTTGAATTAAAACAATCGCGGTAGACAATATAACCTGAGTTTGCGGTAAAGCTGTGCAATGACTTGCAGCCATATTATTGTTTGAATATCAAGAACCGTGTAATAAAATATGATGACGAGACCTACATAGATGACAGCTCGAGGATTTACATTCGGATAATAAATGATCGGGTTTTAAACAGTTTATACAAAGATTGCGTTTTTTAACTTCATTATTTCGATCTTGAACCGTCAAGCGTAAGAATTCGTCACATTTGTTTATTAAATGAGGCCTTTTACAAAAGTAACACGATAAGCCTCCCGTCGCGGCGTTTAAAGATTCCAAAACTACTCGTTTTTTTTCTAAAAATTGTATTAACTGTTCTAAAGCTATAGGGTTTGAATCTAGGGTATTTTCGAACTCGCGTTTTGTCTGGTAATCTAATTTATTCATAATTATTGTGACTAGCATTGCGCCCCATGTTTCTACAGGTTGTTTCAAAACTTTTAGCGCCTCCAAATTATTACTTGTATCGTCGATAAGTTTTTGTAATGATTCCGCAGAACATTTTCCGATCTCAGGAGCACTTAAGATAGCTTGTACGTGACTTTGTATAATTAGACGCGTATTCTCATACCGTTTTTGGAGAGTAGTCCACGCAGAATTATAATTATCGCTAGATATAGATAAAGACTCTATTGCACGAGAGGCTTCACCTTTTAAACATGACTTTAAGTAGTGAAATTTTTGACAATCGTCAAGAGATTGATTATTGTGAATTAAGTTTTGAAATGCATCGTAAAAAGGTAACCATTCGGTATATTTCCCTGAAAATGCAGGTAGATTAATGACAGGTAATCGTACGTTGAATTGAGGAGTCGATTGATTTGTTACATTTGGCATGTTATTTTGAATATTGACCTGATTAATGGGAGAACTTTGTTCAAATAAATTTTGCAACAGTGACAAGACGGAATGCCAAGTTGCTGAGAAATTATTTATTTCATCCAAAGATGACTTTTGAATATCGGACGAACTATCCTGATCATCAGCTGCTAGTTCGCAGCATGCAATGTCAAGACTAACGGTATCGAATTCCTCGCGAATTTTGATCATTTCATCGATGAGATTTTTTAATTCGCGCGGGTCTTTGCTAGCAGAAAATTGATTTGCGAATGTCTCGATATTTTGAACTTGTGATTTTATCACTTCTTTTTTAATTATTAAACGTTTCAAATGTGCGAGCGACGTCATTTTGTTTGATTCGAAAAAATACTCGAAAGAACAATAGTTAACACTAAAATAACAATTTTTGAAAAAGCAAATTCCACTTACCGAAGATTAAAGCTGCTGTAGACACAACTCCGTTCCTGGATAAACTCTCCGTTGATTGACTTCGTAAGTGGTGCACTTTTCGTAGGTATGTAGATCTTCACGTTCAATGAAGAAGTTCTGATTTGCTTTTAGCACCCGGTACTCGTTTTCCCGGATCCGAAACTCGAAGGACCAAATGTGCGCGCGTTTTTCTTATAAAAGAAAAGACCGGCAAGTTTACTGGTAATTGTTCTATTGACTGACGTTACATAGTTTGATCTTAAACTAAGTATAGTATTGAATGACCGACCGTTGCGGTTATGAGTGAATACTTCACGATTAACCCTCTGTCGCTTAAGAGAGTCTCGGACGTACTGTCCTAAAAAAGGGACACAATAAGTTCGTTGGAAAAATCGGTTAAACTATTAAGATTATAAAAGCCGTTGATTTGTATCAGCAGTTTTGAGAAATAACAGTCAACGGTCGTCGGTCCGTTAATAACCGTAAATATGCACAATATAAGTAAAAAGTATTAATTTATACAATGTTTAAAGTAAAATTTCAACATTCGTATACATTTTTAAAGTGTTTTTAAATCCAGACTACATAGTAAAACGGTATGGAATTGCCTCATACGGCAAAAATTAAGGTGAAAGAAGCAAGACAGCTTCAAGTGACATGCTTGCGAATTGTTATATTCGTCCAAGCATGCTCGTTTCTCTACGGTGGGCCGTTTTCAAATAAGCATTCTATGGTAAAATAAAACCGTTTTTTATTTAGGTCGTTCAAATATTTTACTAAGTAAAAAGTTGTAGGCATTTTGTAGAACGTGATATAATTAATTTGTTTACGTAATATAATTAATAAATGTGTTAACGATGTGCTTAAAAATTAATAAAACAAAATACTACTTTAAGACCGTTTTTCTCAAAAAATGGTAAGAAATTGACCCTATGTTATTTTAGCATTTTATAATCAAAATGATCCATACTATCACGTGTTAAAATATTTGTAGTCAAACCCCTAACACCCTGTATACATACTATTTTATTTAACGCAATTCATCCACGGTTGGGTACAGTCAACAACCGGTCTATAAAGTCGTTGATCAAGCTTATTGAGAAAAAATATCTGAATAAATAATTTATGCCGAGTGAAATATTTGTAGAAAAACTGAGTTCTGCTTGAACGTGATATTCTTCCTGGCCTACCCGTTGGCGATTCTGCTGAAAGTGTGTTCGGTTTGTTGCTGCATAAGGGACTACCATGGCGAAGAGGATACGTGTTTTAAGGAAGTCAACGTTATCAAATGTAAAAGCTCTAGAACTAAAAAGGTAATATTATTTAACGCTAACGTAACTATGTGAACATTTAAAACGAAAACTGAAAAACACACTTCGATCCAAAATTATGGGATATTAAAAAACCATAGATCAATTTTCGCTGTTTGAAAGATCATTCTTTGTTTAATAATAGGCGACATTGGAAAAAATTAAAAGTCATGTCAAATTGACTTGCTTTTTAACCGAATCTGTGGAAAAAGAGAGAAATCTGGTTTCTCTCTGTG
Source organism: Kuschelorhynchus macadamiae (assembly GCA_030620095.1). NCBI lineage: Eukaryota > Metazoa > Arthropoda > Insecta > Coleoptera > Curculionidae > Kuschelorhynchus > Kuschelorhynchus macadamiae. The sequence continues at coordinate 710,230 of JAUTXW010004930.1, forward strand.
TTTTACTTACTACATAACCTATTAATAAGTTTCAGTAAACATTCATACTGTGTAAAAAGGAAAAAATGCGAAGCTACAACATTAATCTAAATTTAATTACACAGTAACAAAATTAAAATATTCAGTAGAGAAAATTGCAACATGCTGGCCAGTCCATCAGTGAGATCTCTACCTCTTCTAAGCATTCCTGCACGACTCTTGCAATGTGTAGCCCTTCTTCTAACATTTTTGGGGTCCTCTTCTATTTTCTGTCAGTCATAAGACTATTACAGCTGTTGGGTCTTCGAAGTGAGCTTCAATTGGGTGGGTGAAAGAAAAATGAACTCATGGGGGAATGGGAAACTTAACCTAAATTGCTAATCCTGCACGAAGTCTAGGGGTAGTTTGAATTTATGATTTGGTCGAGCTTTGACATGTGACTGTTTTATTAGGTTATTGTTTGTTGATCTGATTTTTTTGAAATAATTGAAGTTCAGTTTGTAAATAAAATCCCTATGTAATATGGCTGATCTAACAAAATATCCTGCATTTAAAATGTTCCTAAGTGTAATATTTTGTACTAATTGTAAACGTTTGATTTGATTGGGATGATAAATGCCCCATGTCGGGCTGCCGTATGTTAGTATGGGTCTAATATAAGCTTTATAAAGAAGAGTTTTAACTCTATTGTTTAATTTGCTGCGTTTACCTAATAGAGGGTATAGTAGCCCGTACGTCTTTTTTGATAGTATAGGTAGTATTTTTAGACCATCTAAGACGTTTGTCTAGAATCAGTCCGAGGTATTTAGCTTGATCTTTCCAGGGAATATCGTTATTACCAATTTTGATTTGGTTTAGAGTGAGAGGTTTATACGTTTGAGTAAAGAAAACCGCTTTTCTAGATTTCATTTATGTGAACTTGTAGCCTAGATATCAACAGATCTTTCCTCCTTTCAGAAGATGTGACCGCCGTATCATCAGCGAATAAATATAATTTAGAGTGTTTATTTTTTGAAATATCAGCTGTAAATATACTAAATAAAATTGGGGATAGAGGGAAGCCTTGAGGGATTCCCGCACGAATAGGCCTAGTAGTAGAATTGTAGCCATCGATTGAGACTAAAAATTCTCTGTTAGACAAAAAGGCTTTAATTGTCTTAGTTAGATGAGCAGAGATGCCCGCTCTGATTAGCTTTAGTGCAAGTACGTTATGCCAGGTTTTATCAAAAGCTATTTTAACATCCAGGAAAATCAAATGTAAAAGCTCTAGAACTAAAAAGGTAATATTATTTAACGCTAACGTAACTATGTGAACATTTAAAACGAAAACTGAAAAACACACTTCGTTCCAAAATTATGGGATATTAAAAAACAATAGATCAATTTTCGCTGTTTGAAAGATCATTCCTTGTTTAATAATAGGCGACATTGGAAAAAATTAAGTCATGTCAAATTGACTTGCTTTTTAACCGAATCTGTGGAAAAAGAGAGAAATCTGGTTTCTCTCTGTGTTTTACTTACTACATAACTTATTAATAAGTTTCAGTAAACATTCATACAGTGTAAAAAGAAAAAAATGCGAAGCTACAACATTAATCTAAATTTAATTACACAGTAACAAAATAAAAATATTCAGAAGAGAAAATTGCAACATGCTGGCCAGTCCATCAGTGAGATCTCTACCTCTTTAGAATAGAATAGGCCTAGTAGTAGAATTGTAGCCATCGATTGAGACTAAAAATTCTCTGTTAGACAAAAAGGCTTTAATTGTCTTAGTTAGATGAGCAGAGATGCCCGCTCTGATTAGCTTTAGTGCAAGTACGTTATGCCAGGTTTTATCAAAAGCTATTTTAACATCCAGGAAAATGGCCCCGGTGTGCTGTTTCCTATTAAAGGCTTTTAATATATCGCTCGCAAGTCTGGTGGTTTGATTGATAGTGCCGGTGGAGGTTCTGAAGCCGAATTGCTCCTCAGGGAGTACATTCTTTTCCAGCACCTCCCTCCTGCAATTTATCAAGGATAACTTTTTCAGCTATTTTACAGATATTAGAAATATGACTAATCGGTCTATAGCTAGCAGGTGAGTTTGGTTTTTCAGCTGGTTTTCTGATAAGAATTATCTTAGCTAGTTTCCACTTGGGTGGAAAGTAACCAAGTTCTAAGATTTTATTTATTATTAGTGTTAGTTCGGAGAGCTTTTTTAAGGGCCATGTTTCCTATGTTATCAAGACCTGGTGCTTTTTAATATTAGAATTTTTAATTAAATCCATGTACTAATGCGATATTTGCAGAGGGGGAGGATCTGTTAGAGGGATGTTGTCAAAAAGCCTCAAGACATGACTGATTCTACTTTCCCTATCGGGGTCGGTGCATTCGGATTCTGAGAACTGATTAAATAGAGCGTCGGCAAAAATTTCGGTTTATTGTTGCGGTTCAGAAATTGTGATATGTTTTTCAATTATATGAGGCATTGGAAGCCTAGGGCCTCTTGCAAAACTTTTAGATGTTTTAAAAACCTCATTACTTTTTTCTAACATTCTTAAAACGTGCGTATTTATGATTGTAAATCCACACTTTTTAAAGCACAGATGTTTTATTGGGTACCTATAACAATTTTAAGAAAGGATGGGTAAAACCCTTGGCCTGCCAGCAACTAGACGTTTTTTATTATTATGGATTATATTTGAAATGCATTAAATTTGTCTTCGGAAACAAAAATATATTCAGAAAAATTAGAATATATGCATTTTACCTGTAATAACTGTAAAATATGCATTTAAATACAAAAATTGCCAAAATATGCATTTGCATATGCTTTCATGCAAATGCATATATATCCTAAGCCTACATTACTATAGAGACAAAAACGGGATTCATTGTTAAATAAAACGTTAACCCATTGACCTGCACCCCATGGCAAATGTTCTCTAGCAAACCGATCTTCTGCCAACCTTTTTAATACTGTTTGTTCACTTAAACGAATCTCGTAAACAGCAGCAAATTCCAAAAAGTTTGACATTGGAAGTAAATCCACTTCTAAGAGCTTGCACTGGCAAAAATCTGTCCTGTACCGGAGTAGTAATTCTTTTTCTTCCTTGTCCCGCTCTTCTCTTATTCATATCAGTTTTACTGTATCCCAAAAACCGAAAAGGCTTTGAGAGTTCTACTAGCGCCATCGATGAATCTATTATAGCAAAAAAATTTGATATTTCAGTAAAAATAAGCGACTCAAGTCTTCGCATCAACTAAAAATATGGATTTTCTTTTTAGGATTCTGCGGGTCCCGATGTGGACATGTATAAAGAAAACGACTTGAGAGAAGCTAAAGACACCAGCTACGTAGTGAACTGTATGCGTCAAAGCCAAATGTCCATAGAGAGATTGCGCCAGAATAAAGATATGAAATAAATAATGACAAATAAAAAAAAAAGTTTTTGATTTCATAATACACTACGGGCTATGGTCACACGTGGAAACCGATCGACACACATACGGGCTCAGGCAGGGTTCTGATATCGTGGAGTAAAATTTCCTGAAAATGCTTCGTCAAATTCAAGGCGAAACATCGCTAAGTGACTCCTGTTGACATGGTTTAATCCCAAGAGCCATGATTTATTATCATCCTCTACCAAACAAAATTATTGCTCATATATGTCCGTATTAGACGAAATTTATTCTTAAAATGTAAAAAAAGTCATGGTAAAATACAAATTACTGTTACAAAACAAAATGATAAACGACAGCCATATTGAATTTGACAAATAAAATGCATCGTTGCCAAATTTATAGTATATATAGTAACATCGATTTCTTTCGATCTAGAATTATATGGTATTTTCTACAATATGTAGCTATAGCAGGAATTCTAGAACATTATGGATTATTTTGTATTATAAATTAGGTTAAGATTGGTTAGGTTACCACCACGCACCAACTTATTTCCAGGTCTATATTACAAGAATTTAAAAAAAAAAAGTATATAGGTTTATAGACCACTTACGAATTTTTAGCTGAAATTTTAATTTGGTAGATATTGAAGACGTCAACAAAAGAAACACGATTTCTACATTTATGTTACTAACTTGTGACATTCTAATTTCGTCACTACATTTTAATGCATAAAAATCCGTAAAACCGGTACTGTAAGTCTCCTATCGATGTAGTAAGGTGCTCGCGGTCTCTACTTAGCGAAATCTTCCGCTTCATATTGAGGCAATTGACTAGTCTTCGTGTAGATGGCGCCTTAGTTTTGAATTAGTAATTTTACTTTCTTCTTTAAATATTTTTTCTTTCCTGTGATCCAGCTCAGGGATTGGCTGATCTATTGTCCAGATTTGGTCAGTTTGATTTTAGTAAAGTGGCGCCACTGACGGATTGTCATCCCCCTACTGCTGCCTTGACCTGGTGGTGAGGAAGGTTAAGCTTCTTGTCTCTCTGGTAGGTGAAGGTTAAGTGTGAGTTTGTCAGCGAATTTATCCTGTTTTAATCCAGGCCATCTTTTGGGATTTACGTCGGCTCCAATGTGTATTTAATTACGTTGTACCTTAATATTTTTGGTTGAGGAACCTTTTATTACTCTCTTGTGAGGATTTAACTGCACTTGACCACCTACCATATTTTTTTGATGGGACAAACTTTACGAAATGACTAATAAGAAACCCTTTACCATCAAATAAGGGTTTGAACCTGGATGTGTCATTGTAAGTGGAGCAGAAGTCTGTTACCTAGTACTTAAGTGTGTACGTACCCAATTTTCCTGCTGGAAATGTCTTCGATGACACTTACATCATAGACTGCTGATCTAAGTCACCGATGCTGATAGACACTTAGATAAGTATCTTAATTTTAACATCCCTTGTGCTGAATTGACTTTATTGTTTATTGCTGATTAACTGATGACTTTTTCTATTTCTTTTGAGTGTAGAGTATACTTTTTGATATAAAGTTCTAACTACTGCTGGTGTGCATAAACCATGATTATTAGTGTTGTCAATAAGATTATTTTTACTTTATAACTCATGCTGATACTCAAATATCACATTATAAGTTTAGGACACAATAATCTATAGGTTTTTGTCAACATTTGACCGTATAGTAGGCTTTAAGATACAGAACGTCACAGTATAAGTTTATGACACAATAGTCTATAGATTTCTGCCAACATCTGATAGTATAATATAGTTTAAGATACAGTGTTGTAAAGTGTGATCACATCTTGAAATTTTAACTTATAAGATCTAGTTAGTTTATACAAGGTATATAATAAGTGTTATAGACAGGTAACACTACTGGAATATGTGATGATATTTATGATTTATTGTATTTACTTGCTTTAGAAAGGTATTTTGATATAAAACAATTTGTTAGTTAATATTGGTGATTGGATTTGAAACTTAGTTATATAAATTTTTCTTGTTATTTGCTTGCTCTTAGATTCACATAATACTCTTTTCTTTTATTCTATTATTGTTAATTGTATTTGAATTAATGAAGTTAATTAATTGCTTGATTATTTTGCATCTTTTGATGCATTTTTACTGTTAGATCAAATTGTTCGGTAAATTAAAACAACTTAAAGATTTTCTTTATAAACATTTATAGATTTTGGAGTCTTATTACTTTTACCTGTCATTAGCTGATTGAAAATTTCTTTTATCATCCGTATTACTTAATTTTCAGGTTTTATTGAACATTTAGCTTGTTGTTTTGTGATTCTTTAGCTATTTTCATAAAACATTTTACACAGTTGATCTAATATTTGGATAGTGATCTTTATTTGAATATACTTTAGATTTTTCTCTCAGCATATGAGGTATGAAAACTGATTAATATAGGATCATTACACAGTCAATTGTCATTTTTTTAAAAAAACTTCAATTAAGGCCAATTTCTTTCATATGTTATATAAAATAACCTACAGGAGATACATATTTCTGGAAATATTTTGGGGAGCACTGAACTTGTTAATAAATGTTATTTGTTGAATATGCTTCGTTTTTTTTTACTATTAACTTTAATTAATTTTATCTTAGTGGTCTTGAGGAGTGGTCCTCATAACATCTAGAGCGGTTAACAGTCAACTGGTATAGAACTGTTGGCACCCTTATAAATAGAAATCCAACCAATCTCCCTGAGCAGTCGGTGTATATATATATAATATATATATATATATATATATATATATATATATATATATATATATATATATATATATATATATATATATATATATATATATATATATATATATATATATATATATATATATATATATATATATATATATATATATGTATGTATCGTCGTTTGTCTCGCGGAGTATAAATTAGGTTAGGATTGGCTAGGTTTGCTGTAAAGAAAACCATTACTCATAAACTGATACATCTCCAGAAAATCAGGTGAATCTGGCAACACTGCACAAATTTTCTTTCTTCATTTTGTCAAAATCGACGTTATAGAGTTTTTGCACTGAAAAGTAGTATAACTTGCGAACTATTTCGACTTCTTATTTCAGTGCAAAGTGACTGATATAACAAATTTTCATTTTTAAACTATTCTATACACCATAGGCTAGAATTTAAAAAAAAATCTATTCAAAATAACAAAAATAACACATAAATAACACAATGACGTTACTGCAATTGTTTTCTCGATAGTGTCTAACATTTCCAGGAAGAAAAGAAAAACCGAAAAAATTAAAGCAGTTTTTATTAGCGTAAATAAATTTCTGTGCCAATTGACTTTTGTAATGGTCGAAAATAAACTTAAATATTCTCACGTTTAACATAATACAAAATGATTAGGCTATATAAAATATTTTAATCTAAAAAACAGATAAAGTCCAACGCTGTAGAAAAACTAAGCAGATCATCAACTTCAACCGATGAAGTAATAATTAAGCTATTAAATACATACCCCAGAAATAGTTTCTTCTAGACAAATCCGCACGACCACTTGTGAATTTTTAACTGAAATTTTAATTTGATAGATATTTCGAACGCCAAAATAAACACTTGGGTATTGCAACCTATCCAGACACACGAATTTCGGATTTTTTTTGTTCAGAATATCTTTTGATATGACCAGTAATTTCCAAAGAGAAAATTTGTAGGATAGGCTCGCGCTGGTAAAAAAGATACACGATTATTACATTTTTTAACAATTAAACCCACGGAATTTGATAATTTTTTAATATAAAATAGAAAGTTTGCCTTCATTTAAACTTGACTTTAAAATAAAAGAAATGGATGAACCACCTTTCCTATTAAAAAAACCAAAAAGAAATTCGATATTTTCGCTGTATTCCAATCCGCCATCTTCCTTAATATGACAATTTGAAGAAAGTCTATCTTGCACTGTTGCCAAACTTACATTATTGTATGGAGATTAAATTTTTCATGTTTGTCTCCCGAAAGTAACGTATTTGGACCCCTGTGCCGATTCCGAATAATAGACTTCCGCCAGAGATGCACTTCGCTGTCGTTCGCCTTTTATATTAGGGCTTTAATGATTATGCCTACGACACCTAACCTGGTGCTAACCCGGTACCAATCTACCTACTGCGGTCATCACTAATCAACAGGCGGGTGCATCATTGGAGGAAGCCTAACATTCACCTACTGCGGTCATCACTAATCAACAAGCTGGTGCTAACCCGGTACCAATCCACCTAGTGCCTTCGCGCTCCTGCTGGTACCGATCCACAACACACAAATGTATTTTGTTTTTCTTGTATAATTTATATAGATCATATATAAAATAAACTTGGCAACGTAGCATCCCCAGCACACTGGATTTTCGTCCAACGGGCGGTACTCCCGCTCTCTATTTAGCAGCCGTAATAATGCTTAAAAACGTTTGATAACATCTAGTATAATAATTACTTCTAACTTTTAGTTAGAAATAATCATTTTTGTGTTATAGAGCATTATAATATAATCAGTCTTTTACGTAGTTCATAAATTAAGTTTGTGAAAAATATGTTTTTAGCGATACGCCAAAAACAAGTTCAGTGCAACCGTGCAAAACCTTAGTTTTTTTTTATATAATTTGAAAAAATGCCTTATCCATACATTTTTGTGTATAGGAATTATTAAAAAGAGGTAATCTTTCAAAAGTATATTTTAAATTCGTTAAATTCCATGGGTAAAATTCTTTACAAGAGCCTTACATTTTTCTTTATTTACATTTATGTTAATAACTCTCTAATAAACACTATTAATACCCATAAGTGCCGATTAAAAGACTTTTGTTCCTAGAATTGTAAAAAAATCAGTCGTATTAACTTACAAAAATACAAAAAACGAGAAGTCATATGGAATTTGACAAATAAAATCCATCGTTGCCAGATTTATTCTACATACAGTAACATCGATTTTCCTCGATCTATAATTATATCATATTTTCTAGGTATAAATTAGGATTGGTTTGGTCTGCTGTAAAGAAATCGCGGTTGCATGGCAACAAAATTCCAGGTTTATATTAAAACAAAGATATTTTCTCTTTAATTTATACTGTTAGGTGGATCTGATGCGTTAGCATTGTTCGCTCAGGTTTGCCGTTAAAACCATCATTAAAGCCCTAAAATCACATGCTAAAATCAGATTTGAAATATACGTGAAGTGTGAGTAAGGTTAGCACCAGGTTTGTTAATAAAATTATCGTTAAACAAGACCGTTTTGTTCCAATTTAGGATTACCATCAGGTAAGTTTGGCAACATTGCATATCATTTTGTCCCTGCATTGTAAAAGACTTCATAGTTGACGATTTTAACGTTGAAAATATGAAAATTTTGAAGTTTGATGGTTATTAATAGAAAATTTTATGATTTTTTTAATAAAAAAGTGCCCCATCCACCCTTTTTTGCTTAAATGTATTAAATTTAGGTTAAGCTTCCTATCAAAACCAAAAAAGGGTAAAAATCGAGATTTATTAAATCCTACCAGATACGAAATTTGCTCTTAAAATTGTAAAAAACAGCCATATTAATACGCATATTACTATAAAATATGTGCCTCCAAAACAAAACGATAACAAACGACAGCTATATTGAATTAACCGAATAAAAGCCTTCGTTGCCAGATTTATTTTACATATAGAAACATCGATTTTCATCGATCTGGAATTGTATTGTTCTAGAATAAAGCAGGAAATTGTGGATTATTTAATGTTATAAATCGCTGTTTACTTCAGCAGAGTATAAATTAGGATAGGGCTGGTTAGGTTTGTTGTAAGGAAACCAATTATTCACAGACTGATATATTTCCAGATAATCAGGTATTTGGCAACACTGCACATAACTTTACTTCATTTTGTCAAAATAGAGTTTTTGCACTGAAAAATATTGAAATTTGTGAACTTTTACGATTTTTTTTTTCAGAAAGAAATGAGAAATGTTACAAGTTTTCTTTCACTTTTAATCTACTCTATACACCATAGCCTACATAGATTAGAAACACGTAGGTTTGCTAACTACACAAGATCCCATGCTTTATTAAAAAAATTAGCTGCAATATTTCCAGGAAGAAAATAAAAGTCGAAAAAAATTAAAGAAGTTTTTATTAGCATAAATAAATTCATGTGGCAATTGACTTTTGTAATGGTCGAAAATAAACTCAAATATTTCTCACGTGTAACAGCATACAAAATAATTTAGGCTATATAAAATATTTTAATCTAAAAAACGAATAAAGTCCAACACTGTAGAAAAACTAAGCAGATCATCAACTTCAAACAATGGAGGAATAATTAAACTATGCATGTATGTAATGTACGTACAAAACTGCAAAAAATACATACCCCAGAAATAAAGTTACTCCTAAACAAACCCGCACCACTGGTTATGGATTTTCACCTGACATTTTGATTCCCTGGATGTTCAAGGCGTCAAAACAAATTCTTGGTTATTGTAAACTATCCGGACACACGAATTTTAAACTTTTTGGGCACTACTTCTTTTGACTCGTAATTTCCGAAGAGAAAATTTGTGGGATATACATTATTTATTAAATAATTAAAAATTCTGAAAGTATAAACAATGTTGCCACTTGTTTCAGTGTTACCAAACTTTGTGTATTTTCCTTGATTTATGACATCATTAACATTAGTGAAGGACACATAAGCCCGTTTATTTTACCGTAACTGATCTAAAATTATAACCAAATAACAAAGCATCTATTTTTCACTCGGAATATTTCCGAAAATAATTAAAGCGCTAGAGAGGTTACAAGTGATAATGTAACAAGACAAAATTTATCGGAAATTTTTACTGAAAAAAAAAATGAGTTTTTATTACTTGGAAAAAATAGCTATCGCGACTCTGCCTTAAGATAATAAAAAAATAATTTTTACGAATAATGTTTGCCAGAATAAAACGAGGACAGAGTAAAAAAACTGAGGAAAAAACAATCTCGTGTTGTGTGAAATTAATCCATCGAGTCAGAAATAGTCGTTAGAAAGAGACAAATAACAGTCTGCTCTGAGCGCTCGTATCGCATATTTGCTTACGATCGAGACTCTCGATTCGAGAGTTGCTTATTGCGGGTAAAATATTAACCGCTCAGCGCGCGTGTTAACTTATTACTTCTTAAAAACTGATAAGAAAAGACGCGGGAAATATTCAAGCAAATTCAGCTCAGAAGAAAAAAAAATCTATCAAGATGTCTGGCTTAAAAAACAGGGAAAGTGGACACTTTCAAACTAATACTTTAATTTTTAGTGTTAGTTATAGTTTCACTTACTTTTTCTATCATTTCTACGCTTATTGACAAAAAAGTCCTTTCATCTCCAATTTTTTTTATAGTATCAGACAAGTAAGAAAAATTGTTTTTAATGTACAGGGTGTCCCACATAAAATCCTCTATCCCCTTATCTCGAAAGATATACAATTTAGGAAAAAAAGTTATATATAAAGTGTTATTGTTTTTAAGTGAACTTTTATATTATATACCTTTCATGTATACAGGGTGATCAGTTTTTCCTGGTTAGGTAAAAAATAAAATGGGACACCCTGTATATTATCCTGGATATGGATTCCTCATTAAAAATAAGGGTAACTTTCATTAAGATATTGTATACCTATCTCTCGTCGTTTAGGATATAATAGCCGTTTTATTTAATTTTTTGCTAAAAAAGTATATATTTAAGGTAGTAGAAAAAAATATAAGTATATAATATTTGGTGAAGCTGCCATTTTTATATTAAAGACAACACCACAATATATAATTTAAGTTGTTTACTTTGACTACAAATTATACAGGGTGATATCAGAAATTCAATCGATCGGAATATATAAAATTACTTATAAGTCAATAATCTTAAATGGAACACCCTGTATATTATTGCAGATTTCGATGGTTCACAAAAAATTAAAGTAACTTTGTATATAATAACCTATACCTATCTCTAACCGTTTAGAAAATATTCGCTATTAAACTTTTTTTATGCAATAAAAAATACCTTTGGTTTAAATTTAATGACTAAATACGTCACAAATATTTTTTAACGGGCTGACCATAGTAGATTTTCAACAAAATACTGTAGTTTACAATTTTAACTAAGGTGTCTGTATTCTGTATTTCCTGAGAAAATAATTCATTACAAATCATAAAATGAAACCAAATATTGCATGTAATTAACTAACGCTGCAAAATCAAAACTGCCATGGAAAACAAATAAAGTGCTTTGGAAACCAACGTAAACAATATTTGTCAAATATATAATAAATTTTGGTTTGTTGTGCGTTAAGTTCATCTTTATCTTATAATGTCTTATACTGCCGAAGAAAGGTTGAACTTATATCAGTGTTATCTTCAAAATAACAAAAGCGTTGCACTGACTATAAGAGCATATCATGAAAAGTATCCGGAGAGAAGAATACCGGAAAGATCCATGTTTGGGCGAATTGAACGAGATCTCGAACAGCATGGTGTTTTAAAATATGAAAAAAGAAATAAACCTAAAAGTATCTTGGATTATGAAACACAATTAAATATATGCTTATATTTCGAAGAATTTACAGAAAATTCCATCAGAGATGCAGAAAAAGACTTAAGTATTGCTAGAACTGATATTCATAGGACGCTGAAAATGAATAACTACAGGGCGTTTAAGTTCGCTAAATTGCAACACTTAGAACCTACCGATCATATTCTACGATTGGAATATTGTGACCTAATGATGGATCGACATTTTCGTAACCCTAATTTTTTTAACCAAATTTGTTGGACGGACGAAGCGATATTTACTACCTCAGGGATATTTAATAGAAAGAATACTCACTATTGGTCTGAAGAGTCGTCGTAGTGTTCATTGTTGGTGTGCGATTTACAGGAATCAAGTAATAGGTCCTCTATTTCTGGATAACCATTTAAATGGTGCGAGGTACCTAGAGCTACTGACTAACAATATCAGGCCGTTACTAGAGGTCGTTGGACCAAATGGAAATATTCGTTGGCCTCCGCGGAGTCCAGATTTGACGCCCCTGGACTATTTTCTGTGGGGAACATTAAAGGATAAAGTATACAAAAATAAACCTCAAGATGTTGATGATCTCAAGAATCGAATAAGGGAAGAAATTCAAAATATCAATGAAAGTGCTGCAGTAAGAGATGCCTTAAGAAAAATGGAAGTCATCTACACAACTTGTATTGCCCAAAATGGAGGCCATGTGGCAAATTTACTTTAATTTTCCCTTTTGCATTAGGTATATTGGTCCTTTCGTTATACATGCAATTGTTTTTTTGATTTTACACATTAATTCATTTGTAATTATGTAAATGTTCTCTATTAACTTAACTTCTTACTACATACTTATTTAATAGTTCACAAAATTTACATATTGTTAAATGTTAAAACATTTCTATATTTGCTAAAATTTCGTATTCGTTGAAATAAAAGATTAATATTTTTGTTATGTCGGCCATAGGTATTTTATTATATCGATCATTGGAAAGAATTAATTTCTCAGAAAATACAAACATCTTAGTTAAAATTGTAAACTACAGTATTTTGTTGAAAATCTACTATGGTCAGCCCGTTAAAAAATATTTGTGACGTATTTCGTCATTAAATTTAAACCAAAGGTATTTTTTATTGCATAAAAAAAGTTTAATAGCGAATATTTTCTAAACGGTTAGAGATAGGTATAGGTTATTATATACAAAGTTACTTTAATTTTTTGTGAACCATCGAAATCTGCAATAATCTACAGGGTGTTCCATTTAAGATTATTGACTTATAAGTAATTTTATATATTCCGATCGATTGAATTTCTGATATCACCCTGTATAATTTGTAGTCAAAGTAAACAACTTAAATTATATATTGTGGTGTTGTCTTTAATATAAAAATGGCAGCTTCACCAAATATTATATACTTATATTTTTTTCTACTACCTTAAATATATACGTTTTTAGCAAAAAATTAAATAAAACGGCTATTATATCCTAAACGACGAGAGATAGGTATACAATATCTTAATGAAAGTTACCCTTATTTTTAATGAGGAATCCATATCCAGGATAATATACAGGGTGTCCCATTTAATTTTTAGGAGTTGACTCCTAACCAGGAAAAACTGAGCACCCTGTATACATTAAAGGTATATAATATAAAAGTTCACTTAAAAACAATAACACTTTATATATAACTTTTTTTCCTAAATTGTATCTTTCGAGATACGGGGTTGGAGGATCTTATGTGGGACACCCTGTACATTAAATCCTCTCGTACATCTTCTTTGCGCAAAACGTTTTGTGCTTCTTGTATACAATGTGAGTATTCCGCATTAAATTGGTTGACTATGTTTTTTATTGCCTCTAAATGTTCTGCGTAATAAATGTTAGCGTTCCCCATCTAGTTACAATTGGTGATGGGGGCAGGGGGATGTTTCCTGCAGTTTTCCTAAATTTTTCTTCCCGAGTCGGAGCTTTTAGGAATACTTTCTTCACCGAGGAAATCAGATCGTTCACTCGTGAATAAAAAGCGCAAACTTGTTCTGCAACTCGATGAAGTCCATGGGCAAGACATGTGCCATGTATCATTTTAGGGTACAATATTTGTAGACCACTCACTGCTTTACACATGTATGGAGCAGCATCTGTAATTGCCACTAACACTCTAACATATTTAATACCACTGGGCCATAGAAGAGTGAGAGAGACGTTGAAAAATCCAACAACAGTTGAATAATTTACTTTGTCTAAGGTCTTCATTGTAAATAAATATGATTTATCCCTTTCTGCTTCTACACCCAACACACCAAAAACAAAATTAGCAACACATCTCTGTCCCACATCAGTGGTTTCATCTAGTGACATATACTTTTATCTTCTACCTTTTCCCGCAATTCGGTAACTGTCTTATTGAACAAATCTGGAACACAGTTTTTCCTTAACGTGGATTCATTAATGTCTGTGTATGTACAGGGTTATTGGTTATAAATGTCACCCTCCTCTAACATCTTTATTTTTAAAGATAGAAAGCTCATTTTTTTACTGAGTTGTAGGGAATCGTCTGAATTTTTTTATTGACAATATTAATATGATACAGGGTGTTTCACAAAGACGCACCGAATCAAACTTATATTTTTTCAAATGAAACACCTTGTATATTATCGAAAATTTAGATTCTACTCGTACAACTAATAATATTGTGTATTTAAAATTTTCGCGTATCTTCAACCGTTTTGGAGATAATGGCAGTTGAAAAATTAAAATTTGAGATTTCGAAGTGCTGTCAAATTTGAAAGGATCAAATTAGAGTAAAACGGTGTGCACTTTCTTATCTTAGTTTTTGAAACTCTATTTTATGACTCTAATGATCGATAAAACGGAGACGGAAGTTTTTGACAGTTCCAGAAAAAATTTTTAATTTCACAATAATCCATAATACAATAATAAGATAGTAGCTTATTATAAGTAATTTCAGACCATGTTACCTTGCTTGTTTAGAGAGAAAAATTAATCTAGTAGAGTTGTGAGGATTTTTAAATGTTTTACAAATAACTGAAATTGAAAACAGAAATCAAACCTCGCAATGCGGAGTTATGAAAACACTGATCGTTTGTTATTGTTGTTAAAAGTTTATTTTTAAAAATTATACATACATATCATCCCTATTAACAATTATATTATATTTAGTTTGGCCAATTTTAAATAAAACAAAAATGAAATCCGGAAAATAAATGAGCAACATGAAGATGGCAATAACAATAAGTTTTACGCTGCCTACGTCAATATTTAATAAAAACTAGATTGTTGAATTTTATGTTCCACATGCCCCCTATTTTGCTCAACGCATTTTCTATAAATTCTCTTCTGCCTTTCTATAGCTGCCAATAGTTCCCTGATTGCGATGATTTAGTGTTTCAATTTCTTGGGTTATTATTTCTCTTATAATATGAATCGTTAGTGGGTATCTTTCTTCTCCCAACTTTCCCTTTAAAAAGCTCCATATAATAGTATCCATTACGGTCAAGTCTGGGCTATTTGATGGCCACCTCATTTGGCCAAATCTACCGATCCAAAACGGAAAATTTTCGTTTAAAAATGCGGTTACGTCAGCAATATTGTGGACTGGAGCGCCATCTTGTTGCCAAAATATATCACAATCACGTTGAGCCAAATTTTGAACTACTCGTCTAATTCACTATCATCATCACATACCATCTTTATTCAAAGCCTTCAAAGTTTTTCATCAGCCCGAGTTTAATGTGAAGAAGAGGCAAAAGGACATTTTTGGGATCAACAAGAGGTATAAATTTAACATTTTGAGATCCCGGTTGAAATTCGCTTCTTTCTAGCCAAATTTTTGTTACATAATGCTGATTTATTCCACGACTGTCCCATAAACAAAGAAAACAGCAATATTTTGTAAATCCCCCCTGAAGTACCACTAAAATCGCTATAACTTTTAAGTCCCCACATATATGCCATTTATACCTATTGTAGTTTATTTTATCCAAAATCGTGCGCATATTTTCATAATTTTCTTTCATTGCAACTGAATGGGCAACTGGTATAGACGGTTTTAAATTTCCATTATGCAATAACACAGCTTCCAAGCTATATTTAGATGAGCCTATGAATAAGCGCCACTCACAGGGAGAATGTTCAATATCAGGTTCTTGCATTAAATTGTCTATATTAGTACCCGCGTAAAACGAATTTTTCATACTGTAGAATTCAGAAAATATAGCAGGATCAAGAGGTCGCACGTCTTCATTGAAAAATACAACATAGAATCCCTTGAATCTGAGAGCACACGCAAACTATATGAAAATAGACTAACATATAAATTAAACGAGCTAGATCTCAATGAATGAGATGTGGAAACCTGCTGGAATGAGATCAAGAAAGCCATCCTCCAGGCCGCTGGAGAATCCATCGGAAAAAGGAAAGTCAACACTACTACGACCAATTGTACTAAACCTTGGTTTTGTCAAGAAGTGAAGGAACTCGCAGAACTGAAGAGAAGAAGCTACCTAGCATACAAAGGATCCCCAACCCAACAACAATATGCGGAATACATAAGAATAAGAAATAGAGTCAACTCACGAATTAAAGCTATCAAAAGGGAACACTGGATTAAATTCACGAGCGATATGGACCACGACATATATGGCGCCCAAAAAAAGGTGTGGAAGATGCTGAAAAATAGGAAGAAACCGGTAAATGAGTTCGTCCAAAGCAAAGGAGTCCCCATAGAAGCGTTGGAGGAGTACTTCGAAAGACTGTACAGCGCCGAGGAAACACACGAAATGCAGGAATACCAAACGGCAGCCAATGTGATAATTTCAAAGGAGGAAGTTAAAGAGAAACTGGGGAAAGCCAAAAACAGAAAAGCACCAGGAACGGACAATATTCCGAACGAACTTTTAAAACACGGTGGCCCTGAGCTCATAATAAAATTGACAACTTTGTTTAATAAAATCCTTAACACAGGGGAAATACCGAATGAGTGGCATACGAGCATAACAATCCCCATCTTCAAGAGAGGCCAAAAAACATCACCTGATAACTACAGAGGAATAACCCTATTGTGCACAACAATGAAACTGATCACAGGTCTGATAAAGGATAAACTGGAGAACCACATAACCAATAGAGAAGAACAACAGGGATTTAGAAAGGGAAGATCGACAACTGACGCCATATTCATCACCAAACAAATAAAGGAAAAGGCAATAGAATATAACACACCGGCATTTATCTGTTTTATCGACCTAACTAAAGCATTTGACAAGGTCCAATTGGGCGATGTTATCAACATCCTAATAGAAAAGGAAACACCAGCCAACGCAGTAAGGGTGATACGCAATCTCAACACCGCCAACTCCACTCAAGTCAAATCAGGGCAGCATATCACGAAGAGCATCTCGACCCCAGGAGGAATCAGACAGGGAGACAGCCTCAGCCCACTCTTATTTAATCTTCTTATGGACAAAATTATAGAAGAGGTGGCGTCCTTAAATATAGGATACGGAATGAATAACAAACGTATCAGCATGGTATGCTATGCGGACGACGCAGCAATTTTCGCAGAAAACGAGAACGACTTGCAAAGGCAGCTATTCAAGTTCTACCAAGTGAGCCGACAACTAAATATGACCATATCCATCGACAAAACTAAGAGCATGACAGTTTGCAGAGAACCACTTCGATGCAAGCTTGTAATTGAAGATAAGCCCATAGAGCAGGTGATGCAGTTTAGGTACCTCGGCATGAATATATCCAGTAACCACGACCCAATAAAAGACCTACGGGAACAAGTCAATAAAGCATCAGTAACATCAGGCTGCCTAAGAAAGTTTGTATGGAACAATCAGTACATGCGGAAGGACAGTAAGATTAAAATCTACAAAGCATGCGTAAGACCCATCATGACTTACGCGATAGAAACAAGAGAAGGCACGAATAAAACCAAAGGCGTGCTGCGCGCGGCAGAAATGAGGTGCTGAGAGCAATAGCCGGCAAAACCAGAAGAGACCACGTAAGGAACACTGATATTAGAGAACAATGCGGAGTACAGGACATAGTACGATGGGGCAGGCAGAGAAGACGAGAATGGTATAAACATGTCAAGAGGATGCCTGAAGATAGGTTACCACGCATAACACTCGAAGGAGTACCAGTAGGAAACCGACCGCCCGGTAGACCAGCAAAGAGATGGAGAGACAGCTGGCAGTCCAGATCACAAGAACTAATCCAACGGCAGGCCCGGAATTGACAGATCACCGGATCTCAACTAAGTAAAAGAAGAAGAAGAAGAATTCAGAAAATATAGCATTTCTTTTTCTGAAATTCGTAATTTTTGTTTCTTTGGCCAATAGGTTCCATTCCTTAAGACGGGAACCCAGAAGTTCTGACTGTTGCTTGGATAACCCCAAATCACGTACTAAATCATTTAATTCACTTTGAACAATCAAATGTGGCTGGCCGGAACTGGGACCTGTGTTAAAAGTGGGATCGCTGCACTGTTCTCCCAAATCAATAGCTTACCAATTTAAAGGCGCAATCGGCACTGCCAAATTTGCATTGAGGAGCAGGTCGTATGGCAGATTGCAAATTCGGATATTCTATATTGTGCTTTCCCTTTTTGGAATAACCTTCAGTCTTTGTCAGGCAAAAATAACAATCGTCAGAATGATTGGTGGGTTCTCGCCATACCATTGGAACTGCAAAAGGCATACTTTTTCTCTTTCCCTTCATCCACTGCACCAATGATACACTACAACTAACACAGCACACATGGGGAGCCCACCGCTTATCTTGATCCCCAATTAACATACCAAAATATATAAAGTAGGCTTTTTTTACATTTTTGGAAAATGGCCTGGCTTGTGATTTCTCCACAAATTCTCCATAAATATAATAAAATTTGTCAGGAGACATGAAGTATGGTAGAATTTTATTGAGAATCAAGCAATAATATACGAAATTAGGTTTTATTTTGGAAAATTGATCCAATTTTGAAATGGAACAATGGAATTTGACAGGCCTTCAAAGTCCCAAATTTTAATTTTCAACTGCCATTAACTCGAAAACAGTTGAAGATACGCAAAAATTTTCAATACAAAAAATTTTAGTTTTACAAGAAAAATCTAAATATTCGATAATATACAGGGTGTTTGAAAAAAAAAGTTTAATTCGGTGCGCTTTTTATATTGTGGATAAAAAAATTCAGACGTTTCGCTACATTTTTAATCATCTTTAACTATTTTGCTGTTGCAATTATTAGACAAGGTTGGTTGGTAAAAAGCCAGTGACACTAATTTCAAGATTATTGTGAAATTAAAGATTTTTTTTGGAATTTTGAATAATTTGAAAATTGATATTCCATATTCGTTTGATCGGGCATTAGTGTCATTAAAGAGAGTTTCAAAAACTAAGATAAGAAAGTGCACACTGTTTTACTCTAATTTGATCCTTTCAAATTTGACAGCGCTTCGAAATCTCAAATTTTCATTTTTCAACTGCCATTATCTCCAAAACAGTTGAAGATACGCGAAAATTTTATATACACAATATTATTACGAGTAGAATCTACATTTTCGATAATATACAGAGTGTTCCATTTAAAAAAATATAAGTTTGATTCGGTACGTCTTTGTGAAACACCCTGTATCATATTAATATTGTCAGTAAAAGAATTCAGACGATTCTCTACAACTCAGTAAAAAAATGAGCTTTGTATCTTTAAGCTTTCTATCGTTAGAGGGGGTGACATTTATGTAAATGTATCCCTCTAACGATAGAAAGCTTAAAGATAGGGCTGACATTTTTTTTAGTTGTAGGGAATCGTCTGAATTCTTTTACTGACAATATTAATATGATACAGGGTGTTTCACAAAGACGCACCTAATCAAACTTATACACTACGCGTCAAAATTAACGCACCACTATAAATTGCACAGCATTTCAATGTGGATTTTCTTGCGAACCGCTGAACTGATTTTGATGATTTTTTTTTAAAATGTAGATTTGTTTATTGCTGAAAACGTCTCGATGTGGGTTTTTATTAAAACTTTAGTTTTAAGCATATACAGGGGCCAAGAATGAGAGTAATTTTTCTCCAGAATATTTGAAACACCCTGTGGATCGTTTCAGCCGTAACAGCGGGTATACGCTTGATGCAAATTATAGCCCCATGTTTTGTTAACAATTTGATTTTTGTTTCATGTCAATATCTCTATTTTTAAATGAAATACAGAGCAAAATATTAAAGCACCCTAGTTTATTTTAATAATTCAATATCTTAAAATAGAGTAGGCCATGAAATGAACACGTTTGACAAACTGTCATGTTTGTTTATTATGTGTCAATTTTATCTTTGAAAAGTGTTAAAATTTTGGCTAAGGAGCGTCAAATAAGGAATTTGTCTCGCGACGAATGCGTAGCAGCAATTACATTCTCTCATTCATCAATATCGCGCGTTGTCCACCGTTTTGCGCAAACCAACGATCATAACCGACGCCATGGGCAAGGAAGGCACCGAGGAACAACAGTGAACCAGGATCGTTTCATTCGGTTACGTGCTTTGAGAGAACGTTTTGTAACAGCAAGAAATCTTCAGGTACAACTTAACGCTACACATAACGTCCAAATAAGTGTATCCACTGTAAGAAAACGACTTGCAGAACAGAATTTAAGATTCCGAATTCCAGCAAGAGGGCCGAGGTTAAACGCAAACCATCGTAGAGCGAGACTGCAAAATTGACACATAATAAACAAACATGACAGTTTGTCAAACTTGTTCATTTCATGGCCTACCCTATTTTAAGATATTGAATTGTTAAAATAAACTAATACGCTTTAATCTTTTACTCTATATTTCATTTAAAAATAGAGATATTGACATGAAACAAAAACCAAATTGTTAAGAAAACATGGGGCTGTAATTTGCATCAAGCGTATACCCGCTGTTACGGCTGAAGCGATCCACAGGGTGTTTTAAATATTCTGGAGAAAAATTAGTCTCATTGTTGGCCCCTGTATATGCCCAAAATTAAAATTTTAATAAAAACTCAACAAATCTACATTTAAAAAGAAATCATTAAAAAAAAATCCGTTCGGCAGTTAGCAAGAAAATCCACATTGAAATGCTGTGCAATTTATAGTGGTGCGTTAATTTTGATGCCTAGTGTATAACCAATAACCCTGTACTAGTGATATTGACCCCAAATTTGATTATCTTGTTTCTTAGCTTCAAACTCAAGTCTCTCATTAATTTTCATTTGATTTTTCTATCGGTTTTTGTTAATTTGTTTTTTATATGTTTGATTAAGCTATTATAATTAATAAAAAAAAATGTGTGAATTTTATCGCGCCATACTTGACTTAGTGTAATAGAGAAAAGCTTCTCTGATAACTTTATATGAATTGTAAAAAGTGTACATTTTTTCATATATCAAATAACATATTAGAGTTTGAGTCAGTGTCTAAAATTCATAAGAAGGGTGCGGGATTTTTTTAGAAAACTGAAAAATAGATAAGTATGTATTAATAACATGCAAGATTCATCAATCATATTATTTGTCAAATATAAATGCAGAATAATTTTTTATATTATTAAAAATATAAGATGATACAAACAGTACGATAGCCCTAAATCACCTAATTCTACAGTACCTAGTTAAAAAGGGATTAACTGTATGTGAAAAAATGTTGTACGAGTAGAATCTAAATTTTCGATAATATACAGGGTGTTCCATTTTAAATAATATAAGTTTGATTAGGTGCGTCTTTGTGAAACACCCTGTATCATATTAATATGCAATAAAAGAATTCATACTATGTTATACAACTCAGTAAAAAATGAGCTTTGTATTTTAAGCTTTCTATCGTTAGAGGGGGTAATTTACACTACATCAAAATTAACGCACCACTATAAATTGCACAGCATTTCAATGTGGATTTTTTGTAACCGCTGAACTGATTTTGATGATTTTTTTTTAAATGTAGATTTGTTTATTGCTGAAAACGTCTCGATGTGAGTTTTTATTAAAACTTTAGTTTTAAGCATAATGGCCAACAATGAGAGTAATTTTTCTCCAGAATATTTGAAACACCCTGTCAGATCGTTTCAGCCGTAACAGCAGGTATACGCTTGATACAAATTATAGCCCCATGTTTTGTTAACAATTTGGTTTTTGTTTCATGTCAATATCTCTATTTTTAAATGAAATACAGAACAAAATATTAAAGCACCCTAGTTTATTTTAATAATTCAATATCTTAACATAGAGTAGGCCATGAAATGAACACGTTTGACAAACTGTCATGTTTGTTTATTATGTGTCAATTTTATCTTTGAAAAGTGTTAAAATTTTGGCTAAGGAGCGTCAAACAAGGAATTTGTCTCGCGGCGAATGCGTAGCAGCAATTACATTCTCATTCATCAATATCGCGCGTTGTCCACCGTTTTGAGCAAACTAACGATCATAACCGACACCATGGGCAAGGAAGGATTTTATAAACAACAGTGAACCAGGATCGTTTCATTCGGTTACGTGCTTTGAGAGAACGTTTTGTAACCAAGAAATCTTCAGGTACAACTTAACGCTACACATAATGTCCAAATAAGTGTATCCACTGTAAGAAAACGACTTGCAGAACAGAATTTAAGATTCCGAATTCCAGCAAGAGGGCCGAGGTTAAACGCAAACCATCGTGGAGCGAGACTGCAAAATTGACACATAATAAACAAACATGACAGTTTGTCAAACTTGTTCATTTCATGGCCTACCCTATTTTAAGATATTGAATTGTTAAAATAAACTAGTGCGCTTTAATCTTTTACTCTATATTTCATTTAAAAATAGAGATATTGACATGAAACAAAAACCAAATGGTTAAGAAAACATGGGGCTGTAATTTGCATCAAGCGTATACCCGCTGTTACGGCTGAAACGATCCACAGGGTGTTTCAAATATTCTGGAGAAAAATTACTCTCATTGTTGGCCCCTGTATATGCTCAAAACTAAAATTTTAATAAAAACTCACATCGCGGCGTTTTTAGCGATAAACAAATCTACATTTAAAAAAAAATTCATCAAAATCCATTCGGCAGTTCGCAAGAAAATCCACCTTGAAATACTGTGCAATTTATAGTGGTGCTTTAATTTTGAAGCGTAGTGTATAACTAATAACCCTGTACTAGTGATATTGACCCCAAATTTGATCATCTTGTTTCTCAGCTTCAAACTCAAGTCTCTCATTAATTTTCATTTGATTTTTCTATCGGTTTTTGTTAATTTGTTTTTTATACGTTTGAATAAGCTATTATAATTAATAAAAAAAAACAAATTTTATTGCTGTTGCCCATACTTGACTTAGTGTAATAGAGAAAGTTTTTCATCTATCAAATAACATATTAGAGTTTAAGTCAGTGTCTAAAATTCATAAGAAGGGTGCGGGATTTTTTTAGAGAATGAAAAATAGATAAGTATGTATTAATAACATGCAAGATTCATCAGTCATATTATTTGTCAAATATAAATGCAGAATAATTTTTTATATTATTAAAAATATAAGATGATACAAACAGTACGATAGCCCTAAATCACCTAATTCTACAGTACCTAGTTAAAAAGGGATTAACTGTATGTGAAAAATGGTTGTACGAGTAGAATCTAAAATTTCGATAATATACAGGGTGTTCCATTTTAAATAATATAAGTTTGATTAGGTGCGTCTTTGTGAAACACCCTGTATCATATTAATATTGTCATAAAAGAATTCAGACGATTCCCTACAACTCAGTAAAAAAATGAGCTTTCTATCTTTAAGCTTTCTATCGTTAGAGGGGGTGACATTTACACTACGCATCAAAATTAACGCACCACTATAAATTGCACAGCATTTCAATGTGGATTTTCTTGCGAACCGCTGAACTGATTTTGATGATTTTTTTTTAAAATGTAGATTTGTTTATTGCTGAAAACGTCTCGATGTGAGTTTTTATTAAAACTTTAGTTTTAAGCATATACAGGGGCCAACAATGAGAGTAATTTTTCTCCAGAATATTTGAAACAACCTGTGGATCGTTTCAGCCGTAACAGCGGGTATAAACTTAATGCAAATTATAGCCCCATGTTTTCTTAACAATTTGATTTTTGTTTCATGTCAATATCTCTATTTTTAAATGAAATACAGAGCAAAAGATTAAAGCACCTAGTTTATTTTAATAATTCAATATCTTAAAATAGAGTAGGCCATGAAACGAACACGTTTGACAAACTGTCATGTTTGTTTATTATGTGTCAATTTTATCTTTGAAAAGTGTTAAAATTTTGGCTAAGGAGCGTCAAATAAGGAATTTGTCTCGCGACGAATGCGTAGCAGCAATTACATTCTCTCATTCATCAATATCGCGCGTTGTCCACCGTTTTGCGCAAACCAACGATCATAACCGACGCCATGGGCAAAGAAGGCACCGAGGAACAACAGTGAACCAGGATCGTTTCATTCGGTTACGTGCTTTGAGAGAACGTTTTGTAACAGCAAGAAATCTTCAGGTACAACTTAACGCTACACATAACGTCCAAATAAGTGTATCCACTGTAAGAAGACGACTTGCAGAACAGAATTTAAGATTCCGAATTCCAGCAAGAGGGCCGAGGTTAAACGCAAACCATCGTAGAGCGAGACTGCAAAATTGACACATCATAAACAAACATGACAGTTTGTCAAACTTGTTCATTTCATGGCCTACCCTATTTTAAGATATTGAATTGTTAAAATAAACTAGTGCGCTTTAATCTTTTACTCTGTATTTCATTTAAAAATAGAGATATTGACATGAAACAAAAACCAAATTGTTAAGAAAACATGGGGCTGTAATTTGCATCAAGCGTATACCCGCTGTTAGGGCTGAAGCGATCCACTGGGTGTTTTAAATATTCTGGAGAAAAATTACTCTCATTGTTGGCCCCTGTATATGCTCAAAACTTAAATTTTAATAAAAACTCACATCGAGATGTTTTCAGCGATAAACAAATCTACATTTAAAAAAAAAATTCATCAAAATCCGTTCGGCAGTTAGCAAGAAAATCCACATTGAAATGCTGTGCAATTTATAGTGGTCCGTTAATTTTGATGCCTAGTGTATAACCAATAACCCTGTTCTAGTGATATTGACCCCAGATTTCATCATCTTGTTTCTCAGCTTCAAACTCAAGTCTCTCATTAATTTTCATTTGATTTTTCTATCGGTTTTTGTTAATTTGTTTTTTATACGTTTGATTAAGCTATTATAATTAATGAAAAAAAATGTGTGAATTTTATCGCTATGCGAATTGTAAAAAGTGTACATTTTTTCATATATCAAATAACATATTAGAGTTTGAACCAGTGTCTAAAATCCATAAGAAGGGTGCGGGATTTTTTTAGAGAACTGAAAAATAGATAAATATGTATTAATAACATGCAAGATTCATCAGTCATATTATGTGTCAAATATAAATGCAGAATAATTTTTTATATTATTAAAAATATAAGATGATACAAACAGTACGATAGCCCTAAATCACCTAATTCTACAGTACCTAGTTAAAAAGGGATTAACTGTATGTGAAAAAATGTTGTCGTACAATAGTATAGGTTTGGCACTTAAAAAAGGAGATACTTTTTTATGAAACCACATTTAAATGCTTAGAAATAGTGTATACTATGTTATACTACCTGGTACTATTTTTTTCTAACAAATAATTTTATTTTACACAAAATAATTTTTCATGAATCAATTTTTGCAATGGTTATGGTAAGTATTGATTCTACAGGGTGTCTCTTTCTTTATTTATGAAATGTTCACAATATGATACTTTATTTCTCAGAAAATTTCTTTTTTAATAAAATTTGGAGCATGAAGAACAAATAATTTTCAGTTTTACACCTTCAGATACACGAAATGTTAAGAAAACAAAAAATCGACATGACCTGGTAAAAAGTGGATATAGGTGACAAAATACTGAAAAATTATTGATTAAATAAATTTATTTCCATCCTAGTAAATTTACTTTAATATTTTGGTGTAGGATTTTATAAAAACTACCAATTTTTTTTCCTGAAATCTTATCGTGACTGAAATCCTAAAGATTTTAAAATTAGACAAACAATCGCGAATCCGCCATTTCCATACTGCCGGATTAGAGTCGGCCATGGCCCTGCTGATTCTAAATCCTTATGCATCGTTGCCTGATTTACTACTTCATGGCCTGACCTGAAGTTGCCGTAAGTGCGTACCATTAATTAGCGAACACTCGGTATAGCAAAGTTCATTTATATCTAATTTGAAATATCATAATGTATTAACATTGACATTGAAATTTGATAAAAAAAATATATGTACCGGGTGTTTCACCATGTTTAGACTATCTATTGTCTTTATTATATGAGATAGAAAAAAATGTTAAATACAAATTGAAACATGAACATCGAAAAGCTACTGAAAAACATAAACTTTGTATTTTTTAAATGGCGCACCCTATTACATTATATTTCGATAGAGAATATTTTTCTGATTTCAAAAATGTATAAAATGTTTGGATCAGCAGTTTTTGAAATATTTACGTTTAAAAATCTCGCTAATATCAGATTTAGGTTTACGAAATCACAGTTGCCATGGACAAAAAACAAAACAAAGCGAAAGATTCAAACGTCTTTAATATGAATTAAACCTAATTTAGATGTCATGTTTGATGTGGCATTCTTACAAATCAAATAATTGGTCCGATAATTTTTAGAGATTCTTTAATAGGAATCAAATACCTACAGTTTCTAAAAAAAGATATAGCTAATCTTTTAGAAGAGCTTCCTCTTAGGCAATTCGCGGATCTTGTGTGGCATCGAGATAGCGCGCCACCTCATAATTGGATTTATGTAAGAGAAAACTTAAATGAACAGTATGACGAGTGCATAGGAGCTCATGGAACTATAAATTGGCCTCCGAATAGTCCAAACTTGACGCCGTTAGACAGTTTTCTCTGGGGGTATTTAAAAAACGCAGTTTATAAAAAAAGAAGTAATAATTTAGAGGATTTAAGGGAAATAGTTGAAACTAGTATTAATTTCTTAAATGAGAATCCTCAAATTGTTAGGAATGTTTTGCTTAAAATCGATAAAGTTTATAGAAAATGTAATTTTCCAATAACTATTGGTAGTTCTGTATTCGTGTGGTTCTATTTAATATCGTAATGATTACCGCAAATTTGGTTTATTTTTGATTGTTATTTTGTTGTCATTTTTTAATTATGTTTATGTTTGTTATATTACTGTTTTTGTTAAATATGCAAAGTATGTAAAATTTATTTGAGTTATATTTTAAAAATGGCAACATTGTAAATTAGAAATTGTAACAGAAAGATTCTCAAGCAACGCTTTTATGATCTTGTTGATATCACAGTGTTGGCGCCAAAATGGCTATAAAAGTTGTAAAGGTTTTGAACCGTAGACCAGCGGCGACTTGTAGGGTAAAATTTATAAGGGAATTTTTTTTTCAACAATTGGAAATGTTTTAGGTTTAAGATTGTATTCAAAAATAATAAAAATAATATATATATATATATATATATATATATATATATATATATATATATATATATATACAATATCAAGTACTTTCTTGGGAGTGCTGTGGAAGCATAAACACGTAAGAGATATGGAACATGAGTTTGATTTTTCGGGTACAACGGTCTTATCAAAAGAACAACGTTACCATAAACTGACATTTACAGAAATGGTCGAGATAAGAAAAGAAAAAAAATGCAGTAAACGATCGGAAAGACATTGACAATCTCAGCCAAATATATCACAGTCTAATTTAATTCAATTGTTATAAACTATTTCCATCAATCTTAAATACATATTGTATACTGTCAGACTCACACAAATACTTTTAAAACAACCCGTGTCCACCAATAGTGTCTACAATGTAAATATAATCAAAAAAATTAAATGATATATATATAAAAGAACAATATAATTCGGAAATTTTTAAATTTTATTTTTTGTATTTAAATTATTGTTGAGATATTAGGAATTCGCGATTTTCCCGATTTTCCGAGGACCATAAAAATTCCACCGTTCGTCCTACGAATGAATGGACGTTTTTTTCGGTTTCTAGGGTATCGAATTACCATAGAAACGAAGGTTGAATACAATGTGAGACCCAAAAGTTTTTTACCGGAAAAATTTTTTTTTGGAAAATGCGTGGAAAAAGTACGTTTCTATATGTATTTTGAGCTAATAAATGCATTAAAATCATCCATTGCGACCTGGGATCAATATTTTCGGATATATGACTACATTTTCACTTTGAAACATTTTTTTTAGGATTTTTTTGTCAAGTTAGCAAGACACCGGTTGAATATATTTTAAAATGATCATTTCTTAATAAAACAGTGCAAACTGTACCCCTCTATCTCATTTAGTTTTCCAGATATGAATTTTTATTCGACTCGATGTAAGCGACGCGTCCGCCACTTTGTCAAAAAACGCTAAATAATTTTCGCGTCGCAAAAAAAATACTAAAAAAGCGAATGTTTATATGTCTGATAGAAAATTTTCCGTAGATTCCGAATCTGCCTCGAGTGGTTTTCTAGGACTGACGGTTCGCGAGATAGCGACGATTTTCCGAAGGCGTGGATAAAGTCGCGATTTTCCCGATTTTTCGAGGGCTATACAAATTCCACGGTTCGCCCTACGAACAAATGGACGTTTTTTTCGGTTTCTAGTGTATCGAATTGGTATAGAAACGGACTTTGACCACATTCTGAGACCCAAAAATTTTTCGCGAAATTTCACATTCACATTTTTTTACCGGAAAAATTTTTTTTCGGAAAATGCGTAATAAAAGTACGTTTCTATATGTATTTTGAGTTAATAAATGCATTAAAACCATCCATTGCGAGCTGGAATCAATATTTTCGGATATATGACTACATTTTCACTTTAAAACATTTTTTTAAGGATTTTTTGCCAAGTTAGCAAGACACCGGCTGAATATGTTTTAAAATGATCATTTCTTAATAAAACAGTGCAATCCGCACCCCTCTATCTCATTTAGTTTTCGAGATATTAATTTTTTCCCAAATCGATGTAAGCGGCGCGTCCGCCATTTCGTCAAAAAAACGCTAGGTGATTTTCGCGTGGCAAAAAATGTACTAAAAAAGCGCGAATTCCCGCCGCGAATGTTTGTATATCTGATAGAGAATTCCGTAGATTCAGAATCTACCTCGAGCGATTTTCCGAGGCCGTGTATAAAATCGACATGAGTTTATTATATATACCGGGTGCGACAGAACATAGGGTTTACGCTCTAATTTTTTTTACATTTCCAGACATCGCACAGACGGGCAAAATTGAAAAAACCTGGCCAAAACTTAAACGATGATATGTAGTAATAAAACTTCCTTAATGTGTTTATGAGAAATAATATTGTAAAAAGTAATTAACATATTTGTCAATTGGCTACTAATCTGGTGGAAAATTTAATAATATAATAAATAAATACTTGACAAAAACATAATTATGTGTATAAAACCGAATTTAAATTGTTTTAAAAAATACTGCCTACATTTTACTGTTTTTATATTATTTAAAGTCATCAACGGCGTAAAATTAATAATTAATAAACTAATAACAGCATCATTTATTCTCAGAAATAATGTCGCATAACTAATTATTGTTTTTAATCCCCGGACCCGGAGTCTGAGTCACTTGAGCTATTAATTTCTGAGTCTTCATTAGTAGTATTAGTGGCAGATCCCTCTGGACGGGGGCTAATAATAAATCTAAGACTTCTTTTTCGAATGACTTGGACTTTCGCCTTGGACGATATAAGCAGTCTCCAACTTTTGTTGCCTTGAACACTTTCGGGAAAATCCTTCTCTATACTTCTTAATGTCTTTATTTAATGCCTCCTGGGCCTCGTCAGATAATTGTCCTATAGGCAATAAAAAAGATTCAATAATATCTGACGAGTTAATTAAAATTTTGTGGACCGTATTAGGCATGTTGTATCAAGGATATTTTTGTACAAGTATCCTAGCTGTTGTTAAAGCATAATCTTTAAATTTTTGTATATTTATACGGTATCCACTAGATATAGTTTGCAAAAATATTATTATTATCAGTGGTATGATAGCTCAATTGGTTAGGGCGATGCGCTAGACACCCAGAGGTGCGGGTTCGATTCCCGCTCGTACCGTACGTAACTTTTGCTACTGATCATATTTTTCTAAAAAAAATCACTATTTTCACAGTTTAACAAACTGATTAAAATACTTCTACTTAACATCTATGTTGTTGAAAGACTTGGAAGAAGCCCCACATATATAACACTTTTTCGTGGATGTCGTAGATGAAGCAGCATTGCACATTTTGCCATCTACCATTGTAAAAAGTAAGTTGTGTTCAATGTCCTTGTGCCTACACTAATGGAAGTAGGTGTAAGGTTTTCTATTTCATTCTGCATGGTATTTATTTCTTGAAGTGTTAAATCAGTGGTCTCATGTATAAATTGAATTCTGATTGGACGAAAAGCGGGGTGAGCCTGAACGTGCATTTTGCCAAACTATTTTGTTTGTAGATTTATTTGGATCGTCGCATGTTAATAGAAGTGGCACAAAGGATGTTAAAAATATACTGGCATCCGAACGTTCATCGCAGTCAAAATTTTGCTTGTATTGGCTATACCTAAGTGTCAAACAAGCAAGTTGAGGTTCTGTTAATGTTTCCAATACATCTTTTTGCACCTCCACTATACGATGGGCAGTATGGTTTAGTAAGGCTTGTAATTTTACTTCAGCTTTTTGCCCCGTGATTGTAACTGCATCCCGATTTGGGTAACAGCGCCCCTTGGCCTCCTGAATCTTCTTATACGATGGAAAACGTTTTTTATCTTCACTCCTTATGATCTGATATTGGTGTCTATTTGCTTTAACAAATACTGACAATGCTTTATCACCAGATAGCTGATCAACTTTTTCAGCTCTCTCTTTATATGCCTTTCTATAGTTCTGGGCCCTTTTTGGGGTTGAAAATTGTACATCTTTTATAACAGCTGCAGCATCTATACTTCCTTCAGCGCGCAGACTCATTTGAGCAGCATACACAGGCTCTGAGGAACTCATTGTTGATCCAACATATTCGGTTTGTCTTCGTTTTGTTCGTTCGCTACTAGTCTGGAAATTAACAGCAGGCCGACCACCTAAACTCGCTGTAGGTGATTGCACAAAAAAATGAAATTTTAAATTTGTTTCCAACCAAGTTTTGTTTTGGGCAAAATATCTTTCTTGTATTGGGCAGTCTTATATTTTAATTTAAAATCAGAAAGAAAATGTGAAAGCTTTTCGTTTAATTACATTAGATAATACTTCAGGGCAATTAGTTAGATCTTTTACATACGAATGCAAATATTCGCAATTAGCTTCAATTTTTGTTGAATTGCATGTCAGTATTACTTCAGAAAGCGTTCTCATACTTAAAAAACCATTTTCATCCGGATCTACGTCCCTTGATCCTGAAATAAATAAAAATAATTAGCCCTAAACGATTTGAAAGCGATAAATTGGGGAAAATTCCAAGTGACACAAAACAAAGTTGATTAAGTTATCTCAAAAAGGCAGACAAAAGCGGAAAATATTTTTTCTTCATTTACTATTTAAAGTATTCAGCTACACAACTTTTCAGAAAGTTAAGCCCGGAAGATCCCGGAAGTTTACTAAAATATTAACAATAAAATTAAAACTATAATTTTGCACTACTCCAGAAAATTATTTCTGTATAAAATACACATAATTAAAAAATATTATTATTTTATATAAATAGTATAGCTAAAGGTACTACTTACCACCAGGAGTACAATCCATTTTACTTTGAGCACTATAATGTCTACAATATGTACACAAAAACAGCCAATATTTTTTCGCAAAAACACTTACGCGAACAACATTTAACATTCAACTATTGTCACCGTATTCAACGAAGAGCGCCATCTACGGAATTTCTAATTTTAAAAAGCCCAATGATCTATTAAAGCCCCTAGACGCGTAAAAGTGTGAAATGGCAATCTTCCCGAATTGGGGCTCTGGCCAGCTTTTTGAAATTTTGCCCGTCTGTGCATCGTATTGAAACTTGGGTACTTTTAGTAAGTTATTAAGATGCATATTTTGACAGATAATTGCAGTATACATCACTTCCGGTTTAACCGGAAGAAAAATACATCATTGGAAAGGGAATTTTGCACAGGGTTCCCTTTAATATATTGAAGTTTAAGTCACTTCCGGTTAAACCGGAAGTGATGTATAATCCAATTATCTGTTAAACTATACATTTTAATAAGCTACTAAACGTACTTAAGTGTCCTGGATAAGAATGAACTCTACAGAAATCTCGTAAACGAGCAGAGATGCAGAGATGTTTAAATTAGAAAAAAGTTGCGCTCCACTGAACTCGGCAAGATGACGTTTTCAGATTTGAAACATTCCGAGTACTTCCGAAGAAATTAAGAAAAAACCGAAAACTCGCGTTTTCGTTTTTATTTTTTTCTGGATCTATTTTCAAAAATATTGGAAAACAAATTTTACATTTTCATTGTCACTTTTTCTCCTCTACAAGATGGCATCATTGGATTTCGAATCCGACGTTTCGTTTTTTCACAACCACCATCAACTTTATTTTTTTAAGTAGTCGAAAAAAATTGTTGTGTGCTTAATAGGCTCTATTTTTAATTCTTTATTTCCATAGCCAACTGCTCAAAAAGCTGATATTTTATAGCCAGTAATTTTACAGTCTATAATGAAAATTGATTTTGAAACTGAAATAACTCGAAAACGGCTAAACCAAATGTCAACTTGTATTATATATTTGGAATCAGAAAAAAAAGATCTTTCATTTTAGGCAAAAATTTACAGGGCATTCCATTAAAGAAAATTGTACTTTTTGTCGTTCCTCGTATATATGAAAAGTTACTGGGAATTACAATGAAGATTTACAACGTAAAAATATCCTCTGTATGTCAGTATTTTTATATTTTTTGTACGACAAAAAAAGTTACGGGTGGTGCCAGTTTATACGAAGTCACTCGGTACATATATTTTTTATCAAATTGTGTAAGATCAATGTTAATACATTATGACATTTCAAATTAGATATAAATGAACTTTGCTATACCGAGTGTTCGCTAATTAACGGTACACACTTAAGCCAACTTCAGGTCAGGCCGTGAAGTAGTAAATCCAGCAACGATGCTTGAGGATTTAGAATGAGCAGGGCCACGGCCGACTCTAATCCGCCAATATGGAAATGGCGGATTCGCGATTGTTTGTTTATAGTACACGAATCGAGGAATAAATTAAGTTTTTTTTGTTGTGCAAAAAAAGGGACATTAAACACATAATCTCTAATATTAAAATCTTCTTTGGGATTTCGGTCACGATTTCAGGAAAACAACATTGGTAGTTTGTATAAAATCCTTCACCAAAATATTAAAGTAAATTTACAAGGATGGAAATAATAATCAATACTGTAGAATGTATTTTTTGTAAAATTTCACCTAAGAATCGAGTTTAGGTGCCAAATCATTTTCATCAGAAAAAATAAATAAATTTGATAACCCGGTAAAATACAGGGTGTTCCATTAAGAAAAAAGACATGTCTAGGTCGTTTCTTTACAACAATGATTAATTCAAGTAAAATTAACAATTCCATGGCCCCCTAATATCTTTTTTTTATACCAAAAGATTTTTCCCATTTTTTGGTTTAAAAAAAAATAAATATAAAGTGTGTTACACTGTTTTAACCGCAAACAAATACCGAATTTAATGGGCTATAAAAATATAGCTTGTCCCATTAAAAAAAATTTTGCGCCACACCACTGGAGTTTACATCAAAAAGTGCCATCAAAACGTGTTTTTAGAATTTTAATATCCCTTATGGTTTCCTGTGCAACAAAGGACGTGACAACTTAGAGAAACGGACATGAAATAATTTACACCCTGTATAACGAGACACCTTCTACACGAAAGCTAGATTCTGGACTCCAAATTTGTTATGTCGTATTTAACTTTATTTATTAGAGGTATTCAACAGTGGGTTTAAGTCTAACAATAAATATTGATAAGTAAACGCTATAAGGCAACTCAACCTTCACATTTCTCTACCGCGCCCGGGAGTAGTTTTCCTATTGTTTATAACAAACTGTCTTGAACATCACAACTTCCTATATCATAAATGGAACTATGTACTATCACTATTTTCTAGGACTACCGCTGGAATGTCAGTACCTCCTTCCCCTACCGCCGCCTCCAAACCGTCCCCCGCCGCGTCTCCCGCCCATCGGCTCGCCCGTACGCTCCCTCCGCTCCTTCATCGCTTCGTACCGCTCGGCCATGCTGTAGATTTCCTCCGGGACTACCTGGAATTAGACATTTTTACTAAAAATCGATGCTTAAGAAG
Source organism: Kuschelorhynchus macadamiae (assembly GCA_030620095.1). NCBI lineage: Eukaryota > Metazoa > Arthropoda > Insecta > Coleoptera > Curculionidae > Kuschelorhynchus > Kuschelorhynchus macadamiae. The sequence goes on from JAUTXW010004930.1 coordinate 744,668, forward strand.
TTAAAAATTATTAAAAAAAAAACAGATTGCTTTTTACTAGTATATTAATATAAGAAAAGAAAGCACAAAACATATTAAAATAAGCGAAACTTTCCTTTATATAGTTACCAAGTATCCGATATAAAGCAAATAATGGACAGATGTAAATTGGTTCTCGAGTTAATGGGGATTTAAAATAACATGTAAATTGATTCATGACATTTTTCTTTTGATTGTGGCGTGCTAATAAGTTCCTAACAATAACAGTAACACAGATTAACTAATCCTCCAGTTTCCATCGTATTACATATATATATATATATATATATATATATATATATATATATATATACAGTGTGTCCCAGATTCGATTCTCTATATAGGGATCTCGGCTCCTATTATACCCACAGCAAAGGTTAAACGGGGAAAGTTTTAGAGGAAACATTGCATTCGATATCTGGCTTCAGATTTACGATCGATCAATAAGTTTGGGAAATATCGGCGAAAAACCGAAAATGGCGGATTTCGTTTTTCGCCAGTATATCCAGAACGGTAAATTTGACAGCTGTCAAAATGTGACATTATTCGGACACATTTTTAAGACAAATAAGATGGCGTATACGACACGTCTTCATTGTTTTTTGTTAACCCGCAACCCGCCTCAACTTTCATATTTCTTATGGCCGCCATATTGGATTTTTCGATTTTTGGAAAGAGCCTAAAATTTCCAGTCTAGTGATATCTCACAAGATTTTGGTGTCATCAAAATATCACACTTCGTAAATTAGGTTTCAATGTTTTTCAAGGAGGCCAAGATTTATTTGTCACAAGATTACATTAATAAGTAATGTATTGAACGCATTGAATTTTCAATACAACATGAACGTAAATAACGACTTAAAAAATCTAAATGAGCTTTAACTACTTCGTAAGTGGGTAACATTCATTTACAAATCTGCAAAATGACGTCCATTTGCATCGAGACATTTTTGACAATTGGTGACTGTTTTTCCTACAACCCTGCTAAGTGTATTTCGGTTAATATTTCTAAATGTGTCCAGAACTCTTTGTCTCAGGATTTCTATGGTCACGGGGGGATCAAATTCATAGATTTCATTCTTCGTGTGACCCCAGAGGTAGAAATCCAAGGGCGACAGGTCAGGGGATCTAGGAGGCCAAGATATTGGACCATTTAAAGAAATTATTCTTTTGTCAAACTGCTCTCTTAAGAAGTTCTTGACTTGAACGGTATTGTGAGCCGGACATCCGTCTTGTTGAAACCAAGTTCTCTTCCGTTAGAATAGCTCGTAAGGCTGGTACAACCTGGTTTCGCAAAAGCTCTAGGTACCTCTGCCCGTTTAGGTTGTAGTCAAACAAAAATGGTCCAATAAGTTGATTTCCTGAAAGGATTAATAATTTATAAATAGGTGCCCAACAGTCAAGGGCGGCAGGGTCGGCCGGGTGCACACAGGAGTATTAGGTTGAAAAACCCGGTCAAAAATATTTAACGAGTATATTTGATTTAATTTAATTAAAAATATAAATATCAATAAAAATTAGTGTAAAAAAATAAATGGCAATGGTTTTATAAGTAGAAACAGATTTATACAGGGTGGTGCAACCAAGAGGAGATGAACTATTGTGAGAAAACGGCGGCGAAGAGTTTTGAGGAAAGTTTTTCTGCATATTATTGATAAATAACCTGACTGTTTTAAAAATATAGACATATTACAGCGTGTTCCGAAAAGTTCGTGACAAACTAAACAGGAACCTATTTTTTTAAATGGAAGAAAAATACACGATAAAGCCTTTAAATTAAACAGCACACAATAATATTGAGATCGTTGGAAATATGTATTGTAATTAATAATTTTTCGACCTTTTTTGTAATTAGATAAATGCCTTTCTTAACCTAAATATCCAAGTTATATTAAAAAAAGTCAATTAAATAGAATACAAGAAAGTAACGTTTATTTTGATTTAATTATTTAATCATTTTTACATACATAATTAAAGGAAACATGATGATTTTATAGAATTAACAAATTACACTAAATTTTCGTTATTGTCTGTACCATGAATATCTTCATTTTCAGGTGTATCTGGCACAAGCAGGCGCATTGTCTCGGGCAGAAATGGTTGACTCGATTTTTGCGTTCGACATTTTTTGCTGAGACTAACAAATGGGTCTGATGTGAGCAATAATCTTTGCAGAACATCTCTATTGCAGAGGGTCCTGGAGAATTTTCTGGAATAATTCTGTCTGTACGACCGAAAATTTTTATTCCTTGCTTCTGCAGCCTCCTCTGACATTTGTCCGATAGGAACAATAGCGTATTTGATGACAGTCGCCCCGTGCACAAGAATCTTGTGGAGTGTCGGTGTCATTGGATGCCATCCATATAAATTGACGTACATTTCCGTAGTATCTTTTGCAAATATTGAAAACTTAGTCTCATCGATTTTATGACCAGATGACAAACATTCTAATATTACTTTTAGTTTATAAATGAATGAGAGATCTATACCTGTGATATCTGCAGCTGTTTCAGGATCACTGAAAAATCGTCTGGAAGTGTTTCCAGAGTTTGAATTACCGAAACCTGCTTTGGGCATGTCAATCATTAATCTTGTTCTATCTTTAAATTCCCTTTGAATTTTTTGTTTTGTTTCTTTAACAACCTGTTTCTCCTCTGGTGTTCTGGCTTGCCACTTCTTCAGTGGGAGTTTATAGGCAATATGAAGAAGGGTCTAAAATAGCCTTATTCTCGCATGAAGAATAGAAAGTCCAAATCTCAGGGCTTCTGGGTTTTCGACATTTGTATTTTCAAAGTCGTTAAAAGTTTTCGAAGTTTTTCCACAAATGTAACATTTCATTGTAGAGCTAGTATTTGTAGCGGAATTGCAAACTTTGCCGTCAACCATTGTAGGTATCATCGTATGTTTAACCTGTATTACTCTATTACCGGTTGGGACTTCCGTATTTCGCAGATTCTTTACTTGGTTCTCGATATATTCTATTTCCTCTTTTGTTACATCAACGGTTTCGTGAAGGAATCTAATGCGCATAGGCCGACAGAATCTTACTGAAGATGGTGTCGGATTTTGCCACACGATTTTCTTGTAACTGTCAGAATTTACTGCAATCTTAGAGGCACCATGGAACTTTGAAAAATATTCGAGTCATCACTTGTTTCATCATTAAACTTTTGTTGAAACTGCGATTGTTGTGAGCCATCACAACCCCATTTCGTGATTAATTCAAGATGTCTTATTTCGTTTTGACCAAAGTAATCAAACACATCCCCTAAATATTGGCAGAGTCTTGATGTTGTGTGATCAAGAAGGTCTTGAAGGCAAACTTCTGCACAAGTCTCCGTAATTGTCATTGACTCCTCACGCGGGCGCGGATAGCACATTTTCTTTGCTTCTTTAATAATGGAGTAGCACGGATATATATTGGGATTAGACTCTCGTAATATTTCGTACTGTTTCTTTGTCAATCCCATATTAACAAAAAGAATCAGAGCTTCAGCTGGTGAATGCTTGACAAATTCTTTAGTTTTATTCTTGCTTGCTTTCATAATTTTTTTTGCCCGAGTTGGAGACGCTGTAATTTCTTTTAGAATTTTAGACGCATCTAAGTTTCCTGAAGCTCGCTGGCTGATACTAGCTGCATATGTCAGTTCTTCGACAGGTACTTGCTTGCGAAGGTCTTCCGTCTTGCGACGCTTGCTACGTTCACTCAATTCCGAAAATACCTTTTGTGGTCGACCAGGTTTAGAAGAAACATGTGATGCCCAAGTGTGTATTGATATGGAAGTCTCCAACCAAGCGTTATTTTTCTTCAGAAACCGTTCTTCAGTGTTATTTGCCAAAGACCATCTTTTTTTTAAGTCGGACTTAAAATGTCTTAAATCACGGCTTAGAATGTGATACTTGCTTTCAGTACAATTTGTTCTTTCCCGGAGTCCCTGTTCCATGAAAATTAATTATTCTGCTAAACTTCGTTTTTCACTTTCTTTGCAAAGTAAATACAATGATTTTCTAGGCAGTTCAATGACATTGTTTGTTGAATCTGTAAAGAAAATTCCTATAAGTCGCGCGTTTCGAAAAAAAGTGTAACAAGTAAAAAAAAACAAAGCTTTTATAAATAACAAATATTGTAACATTTGAAGGGTGGTTTCACCCACTTAGAATTCGAGTTTCAAAATATCCCTTCTTATCGAACTTTTACACCTTAAAGTCAATCCGTTTTCCAAAAATCATTTTTTTACGTCAAGCGCTTTAAGCAGGATCGTGATTAATCAATGACCAGATTTTTTAAAACACCCTGTACACATTTTTAAAAATTCTTAAAATATGTAAAAAACCAAAATAAAATATACGTGTTTCAGCGTTTTGTCGAAAACGTTAACGTGTTTTAAATAAAAAATATTGTAATATTTGAGGGGTGGTGTCACCCTCTTGGAAGTGGAATTTCAAAAAATCCCTTCTTATGGACCACCTACACCCTAGAGTCAACCTGTACGCCAAAATTCAGCTTCTTACATTAAGTGGTTTGAGCAGGATCGTGATTAAAAGTGAGTCAGTCACTTAAGGATTTTATATTTTATATTATAGATATAGGCTGTTCTTTGAACTTACGTAAAGTATTAAAAAAAAATGTGGACAGATGGGGGAGATATTCTGGGTGTGATATAAACTATATTAGTTACAGTTTATAAAAAAAAATTTTATACAACTCGATCGTACACGGCAAACTACTAAAACACCTCGAGTATAAACATTTTAATTAATTGTTTAAAATTTAAAATTGTTTAAAAGTAGTTGTATTCAACCAGCTCAAACTTTAAATCTACACTCAAATTATACATTATTATCAAGTACTTACCTTCTTCTTCTGAGTCCATAATAAAATGTTTCTTTAATCAACAAACCAGCACATAACACCCACTACAATTTAAATAAAATTGGAAGCTTATCAATACGATGATAAAGGAATGAAATATTGCGTAGATTCGCGCTATCTGTTTGAAACCGGGCGAGCGCTAGGAGTCCAGTTCAAACTTGTTTGAGCTTGCGCAATCATTGATGAGTTTAAATGATGCATTTTTGAAGATTTTTCTGACAGTTTATATTTTTTACTTTTGACCGATTTTTCAAACCAAATACTCCTGTGTGGGGTGGTACTAGAAACTATAAATTATAAAGGGAAAATTATCTTTATTAAAAAGTAGATATTTTCTTTCCAAAAATAATTATCGAAACATCCCGTAATGAATGAGCTTGTATACAGTTGAAACCTATTCAGCTTTATTATGAAAAAGAAAAACATATTTGGTTAGCGGGAAGTAATAGCCGTAATAAATTATTTTGTTGGTATTGCATATTAACTTCGGAAATACTAAATCAATTTCTTTCAGTGATATAATAATCTTAAAGAAGTACACCGTGCCTTAATAAAACATAAAAATCAAAAGAACTTTAAAATTTAAATTATTCGGAAATACAGCTGAACGCCTTTCTATAAATCATAATGAAAATCGAAAAATAATTCGACATTTGATTAATATGGTATTTTTTTCATAACGCAAGAACTAGGCTTCCCGGGTAATAATAAATCATTAAATTCAGACAATCAAAATAATTTTAGAGAATTAGCTAAATCTGCAGAAAATTTAGATAAAGTGTTAATAAATGTATAGAACCCAATTCTATTTTTATAGGTTCTTCGAAACTACAATACAAAATGATTGAATAAAAATGTAATACAATATCAAAAAAGTAAGTTGACTGACTAGAGTAGAACGTTTTACATTTTCTTTATTAGATTATACTCTTTTAGTATCATTAAAGAACTAAACGAAAAAAAAAGATTATTATTTGACCATCATTTGGTGCCTATTTAAAAAAGATTGGTTAGATTAACTTACCAATGATCCCACACCAAACGTTACTTCCAAATCTGATCTGTAGAAATCTCTCTGCCACTTCGTGAGGATTTTGCACAGCCCAATAATGACCGTTGTGCCTATTAAAGACTCCACAATTCGTGAACCTGCTCTCATCGGACCATAAGACATGATTTACAAAATCAGGATTTCATTACATCTCCTAGTATACCACTCACAGAACTGTGGTCGTCTTGGAAAAACAGTTTCCTTAAGTCCTTGTACTATTATGGGTTTGTATGGATGGTACTTATTATTTTGTAAAACTCTCTGTACTGTTGATTTTGGCACATTAGTTTCCTGTTCTACAGTTCTTACCGATGCACTAGGGCTTTCGTTGATAGCTTGTAAAATGTTTCTGTCTCGATTTTCATTGTTATTATTGTATTACATCTAGTTAGCACATATGCACCAGATATATCCAAACCCATCGAAGAGTCAGAAAGATTCTACGAGCAACTCCAGAACGCTGTAGACAGAATAAATGGTAATCATGAAATAATAATTTTCGGAGATCTTAATGCTCGCATAGGAGACGGGGTGCTCCCAGGCGTCAAGCAGAAATACAACGAACTGGACATCAATGAAAACGAAGAGCTACTAATTGATTTCTGCGCTAGGAATGAGCTCAGAATCAATAACAATTACTTCTCACACAAGGAGCAACACAAGTACACATTCAACAACACTAGAGGTCAAAAATCAATGATTGACTTCATTATTACTAACAGAACTATCAAACCGACCCAGGTACTTGATGTGAGGGCACTAACTTCAGCCAATATAGGAACGGACCACAATCTCGTACTATGCAAGCTACTAATTGGACAACCCAGCAGGATCAAGAGGTCGCACGTCTTCATTGAAAAATACAACATAGAATCCCTTGAATCTGAGAGCACACGCAAACTATATGAAAATAGACTAACATATAAATTAAACGAGCTAGATCTCAATGAATGCGATGTGGAAACCTGCTGGAATGAGATCAAGAAAGCCATCCTCCAGGCCGCTGGAGAATCCATCGGAAAAAGGAAAGTCAACACTACTACGACCAATTGTACTAAACCTTGGTTTTGTCAAGAAGTGAAGGAACTCGCAGAACTGAAGAGAAGAAGCTACCTAGCATACAAAGGATCCCCAACCCAACAACAATATGCGGAATACATAAGAATAAGAAATAGAGTCAACTCACGAATTAAAGCTATCAAAAGGGAACACTGGATTAAATTCACGAGCGATATGGACCACGACATATATGGCGCCCAAAGAAAGGTGTGGAAGATGCTGAAAAATAGGAAGAAACCGGTAAATGAGTTCGTCCAAAGCAAAGGAGTCCCCATAGAAGCGTGGGAGGAGTACTTCGAAAGACTGTACAGCGCCGAGGAAACACACGAAATGCAGGAATACCAAACGGCAGCCAATGTGATAATTTCAAAGAAGGAAGTTAAAGAGAAACTGGGGAAAGCCAAAAACAGAAAAGCACCAGGAACGGACAATATTCCGAACGAACTTTTAAAACACGGTGGCCCTGAGCTCACAATAAAACTGACAACTTTGTTTAATAAAATCCTTAACACAGGGGAAATACCGAATGAGTGGCATACGAGCATAACAATCCCCATCTTCAAGAGAGGCCAAAAAACATCACCTGATAACTACAGAGGAATAACCCTATTGTGCACAACAATGAAACTGATCACAGGTCTGATAAAGGATAAACTGGAGAACCACATAACCAATAGAGAAGAACAACAAGGATTTAGAAAGGGAAGATCGACAACTGACGCCATATTCATCACCAAACAAATAAAGGAAAAGGCAATAGAATATAACACACCGGCATTTATCTGTTTTATCGACCTAACTAAAGCATTTGACAAGGTCCAATTGGGCGATGTTATCAACATCCTAATAGAAAAGGAAACACCAGCCAACGCAGTAAGGGTGATACGCAATCTCAACACCGCCAACTCCACTCAAGTCAAATCAGGGCAGCATATCACGAAGAGCATCTCGACCCCAGGAGGAATCAGACAGGGAGACAGCCTCAGCCCACTCTTATTTAATCTTCTTATGGACAAAATTATAGAAGAGGTGGCGTCCTTAAATATAGGATACAGAATGAATAACAAACGTATCAGCATGGTATGCTATGCGGACGACGCAGCAATTTTCGCAGAAAACGAGAACGACCTGCAAAGGCAGCTATTCAAGTTCTACCAAGTGAGCCGACAACTAAATATGACCATATCCATCGACAAAACTAAGAGCATGACAGTTTGCAGAGAACCACTTCGATGCAAGCTTGTAATTGAAGATAAGCCCATAGAGCAGGTGATGCAGTTTAGGTACCTCGGCATGAATATATCCAGTAACCACGACCCAATAAAAGACCTAAGGGACCAAGTCAATAAAGCATCAGTAACATCAGGCTGCCTAAGAGAGATTGTATGGAACAATCAGTACATGCGGAAGGACAGTAAGATTAAAATCTACAAAGCATGCGTAAGACCCATCATGACTTACGCGATAGAAACAAGACACGAATAAAACCAAAGGCGTGCTGCGCGCGGCAGAAATGAGGGTGCTGAGAGCAATAGCCGGCAAAACCAGAAGAGACCACGTAAGGAACACTGATATTAGAGAACAGTGCGGAGTACAGGACATAGTACGATGGGGCAGGCAGAGAAGACGAGAATGGTATAAACATGTCAAGAGGATGCCTGAAGATAGGTTACCACGCATAACACTCGAAGGAGTACCAGTAGGAAACCGACCGCCCGGTAGACCACCAAAGAGATGGAGAGACAGCTGGCAGTCCAGATCACAAGAACTAATCCAACGGCAGGCCCGGAATTGACAGATCACCGGATCTCAACTAAGTAAAAGAAGAAGAAGATTATTGTATCCGCTTCTAGGTTGTTCGAAGGCATCATGGTTAATTAAATAACCTACGATTTTCCTGAATTGGGTTTTATGAGGCTGCCGTCGTTCGGGGTACATCTCCAAATACCTTACTGAGGTAACCTCGGCGTTTCCGTATGATTGAAAGTACAGAGCTAACATCTCAACCTTTTCTTCATTTGAATACAAAATGCCGGCCATTTTCTATAGGTTTTGACAATATATGCGTCAGATTTATGATTTTATTGGGATAAAAGCCTACCTACTACTTATTAAAACACAGTTTGGATACTTTCAACTATTTAACTTAACGTCAAAGTCAAAATCCAATTTTGTTACAGATAAATCATGGCCTCCTTAGAAAAAACTGAAACCTAACTTTACAAAGTGTAATATTTCGATGATACTAAAATCGTTAATGCACTTGTGAAATACCACTAGACTTGAAATTTTCGGCTCTTTCCAAAAACCGAAAAATCCAATATGACGGCCATAAAAAAAAATGAAAGTTGAGGCGGGTTGGGGGGTTAACAAAAAAACAATGAAGACGTGTCATATACGCTATCTTATTTGTCTTAAAAATGTGTCACAATAATGTCACATTTTGGCAGCTGTCAAATTTACCGTTCTGGATATACTGGCCAAAAACGAAATCCGCTTTTTTCAGTTTTTGCCTGATATTTCCAAAAACAATTGATCGATGGTAAATCTGAAGCCGGATATCGAATGCAATAAGTTTCCTCTAAAACTTTCCCCATTTAACCTTTGCTGTAGGTATAATAGGAGCCGAGATCCCTATATAGAGAAGCGAATCTGGGACACACTGTATATAAATATCAAGTACTTGGAATTAGGTTCGTGGATTAAAACAAAAAAAACTTTAATTGACGTTTCGCCTGTTCATTTCAGGCTTTTTCAAAATATTTATTTCTGTACATCTAAAAATTAAGTACAGAAAGTCTGTATACGCAAGTTAAAAAATAAAAATAATTAGGTATAACGGCACACATTAAAATTATTAAAAACAAATTAGTTAAAATAGTACAGTACATACCTTCAGAAAGATGTTATTTTGCCTTGCTTGGCAGTGTGGAGGCACTTGCACTGGTTAAAGAATTCTATTGTTTTTTTTGTGTATATTATTTAATTTTTTTGATTATATTTACATTGAGGACACTGTTGGTGGATACGTTGTTTCAAAAGTATTTGTGTGAGTCTGACAGTATACAGTATGTATTTATGATTGATGGAAATAGTTTATAACAATTGAATTAAATTAGACTGTGATATATTTAGCTGAGATTGTCAATGTCTTTCCCATCGTTTACTGTATGTTTTTCTTTTTTTATCTCGACCATTTCTCTGAATGTCAGTTTATAGTATGTTGTTCTTTTGATAAGACCTTTGTACTCGTAAAATCAAATTCATGTTCCATATCTCTATCGCGTTTACGTAGAGCTGTGGAAGCATTTTCTGTACATTTATGCCCATTTAGTCTATTTGATAGGTATTGTGTGGTCATGCCTATATATTTTTTGGGGCAGTTTAGGCAGAAAATGCTGTAAACTACGTTTGATTGTTTTTTAATTGGTGTTTGACTTTTTAGTGGTGTATATAAAGATTTAAAGGTGTTGTTAGATTTGTGCCATACGGTTATATCGTGTTTAATCTTTTCAGAGAGGCCTTCAGTGTATGGCAATGTAGTGGTTTTATTGTTGTCGCGATTATTTACAATGTGTTTTGTGCCATTGTATAATTTATGGGTCCTTCGTTTAAGAGAGTGTTTTTAACTTTATTTAAAATGTCGATACCAATAACTGGCTAGAAAACATCTCAGATACGCATATCCCAAAAGAAATTGCAGAAACACTAGCACTAGGTGAAAAATTTTCTCTACCTGTTAGTGAAGAATGCAATTTACCAACAATAGATTACATTGCTTCTATCGAGTCAGCTATTTACAATAAGCCATCCGAACGAAAAGATAGTATCCGGTCAGAGATTGTTAATGTCACCATAAAATTAAAATAAGACACAAAAAAATACAGCAAAACAAAACTCAAAAAAACTATCAAAACAAGTAAAAAAATGTAAATATTTTTTAAAAACAAATCCACAGATAACAGTCTTAAAGCCAGATAAAAGTAACAAGACTGCAATAATGAATTCCATTGATTACAACAACAAAATTAATGAACTTCTTGATAACAAAAACACATATAAAAAAATTTAGATTTGATTCGAAGAAATCTCTTCAATCCAAAAATAATTCGTTCATAGAAAAACTGTTAAAACGTAATCACCTATCCGAAAAAGAAGCCAGATCATTAAAAATACATAATTCTGTTCCACTAAAATTCTACGGAATGCCTAAACTTGACAAACCCGGCATTCCTAGGAGACCTATTGTTTCCTATATTCAGTCACCATTCTACAAACTTTATCAAATTGCTTATCAAAAATTACAGACAGAAATGATTATTACATTAAAGATTCGTTTGAATTTAAAAAGTTTATAGACACCATTAAAATACCAAATAATTTCCAACTTATCTCTCTAGACGTAATATCCTTGTATACAAACATACCGACTAAACTTTTAAAACAAATCATTAAAGAAAAATGAAATCATATAAAAATCACACAACACTCACTTGCACAGAATTCATAGAAGGGATAGACCTCACTCTTTCAAACAACTATTTCCAATACGAAGATAATTACTACCAATAACTTGACGGATGTGCGATGGGTTCCCCATTTCTTCCACCGAAGCCCAAATAGTAATGGAATATCTAGAAGAAACAGTGTTACAAAAAGCCAATGTACCAATATATTTTTTTAAAAGGGACGTGGATGATTGTTTATTAGCAATACCTAAAAATAAAACAACGGAAATTGTCTCCCTCTTTAACAATTTTTATCCAAAATTGCAGTTTACTTTCGAAATAGAAAAATGATGGCGCTATAAACCTTTTGGATTTAACATTAATAAGAAACCACAAAACAAATGGCATTAAAACTAAGTGGTACACCAAAAAAACCTGGTCCTCCCGCTACCTTAATTATAATTCCAGTCACCCAAAATATCAAACAAACTCCGTGATGATAGGATTAGTTGATAGTGCACTAACATCACCTATATACCGAGTTGATATTTTAAATAAAGTTAAAAACACTCTTAAAAAATCATTTCCCATTAAAAGCCATTGAACGAATTATAAAACTAAGAACCCATAAATTATACAATGACACAAAACACATTGTAAATAATCGCGACAACAATAAAACCACTACATACATATCTTTGCCATACATTGAAGGCCTCTCTGAAAAGATTAAACACATTCTCGGTAAACACGATATAACCGTATGCCACAAATCTAACAATACCCTTAAATCTTTATATACACCACTAAAAAGTCAAACACCAATTAAAAAACAATCAAACGTGGTTTACAGCATTCCCTGCCTAAACTGCCCCAAAAAATATATAGGCATGACCACACAATACCTATCAAATAGACTAAATGGGCATAAATATACAAAAAATGCTTCCACAGCACTACATAAACACGAAAGAGATATGGAACATGAATTTGATTTTCCGAGTACAAAGGTCTTATCAAAAGAACAACATTAGCATAAACTGACATTCAGAGAAATGGTGGAGATAAAAAAAGAAAAACATACAGTAAACGATCGGAAAGACATTTGACAAGTTCAGCCAAATATATCAAAGTCTAATTTAATTCAATTGTTATAAACTATTTCCATCAATCATAAATGCATACTGGATACTGTCAGACTCACACAAATACTTTTAAAACAACTCGTATCCACCAATAGTGTCCACAATGTAAATATAATCAAAAAAATTAAATAATATACATAAAAAAAACAACAGAATTCTTTAACCAGTGTATCACTTACCTCCACACTGCCAAGCACGGCAAAATAACATCTTTCTCAAGGTATGTATTGTACTTTTTTAACTAATTTGGTTTTAATAATTTTAATGTGTGCCGTTATACCTAATTATTTTTATTTTTTAACTTGCGTATACAGACTTTCTGTATTTAATTTTTAGATGTACAGAAATAAATATTTTGAAAAAGCGTGAAATGGACAGGCAAAACGTCAATTAAATTTTTTTTGTTTTAATCCACGAACCTAAACCCAAGAAAGTACTTGATATTTATAAATTGTAAGGTTCAAGAAAAGAAATATAATATATATATATATATATATATATATATATATATATATATATATAAGTGTTACTCCTTTACCATTTTGTGGAATAAATCGACCAAAACATGACGCTATGTTTGTTTCCAGGGCCAAGGTGCCAATCTGCTACCGTGGTATCTGCCCCGGCAAGGCTCATCAGGCAGTTTCCTTGGAGGGTATCGGTATTAAAATGAGGGTAAAACTTTTAATATACCCCCCAAGGAAACTGTGTGAGCCTTGCCGGGGCAGATGCCACGGTAGCAGATTGGCACCTTATTTCAAACAAACATATTATGTTTTTTTCGATTCTCGACAAAATGGTGAAGGAGTACATATTTTACCGTTACTGGTTTCGTTTATATATATATATATATATATATATATATATATATATATATATATATATATATATATATATATTATATATATATATATATATATATATATATATATATATATATATAAGTGTTATAAATAAGGAAACTAGAGTGGCAGGTGAATCAAAGTCATGCCTAGATCACGTGTTCGTAAAGATTGATAAAAATAGCAAGATAGAAAATATCCTGGGAATGGTACTGATTCGGGTCTAACAGATCACTACCCAGTGGTAATTAATATGAAAATGCAAGATGTTATTCAATCACACAAAAACATAACTAGATTTTATGATAAAGTAGATTATGAAAAAATTAAAAACATACTATCAGACTACAAATGGGATTTACTATATGAATGTAATGACCCTAATCAAATAGCTGGTAAACTTGTAAATACTATCAAAAACATTACTAAAAGCTGTACAAATAAAGCAAAAATAAAATCAAAAAATCAACCATGGATCACATCAGGTATATTAACTTCAATAAGGATTAGAGACAAGTTAAAAAGGAAATCTGCAAGAAGTCCTGGTAACCTGCAAACTATGTACTATCAAGGAATAATTAATAACAATTTAAAAAACCCTAAAAAAATGTGGAATTCCATAAAACATGCCATAGGCGAAAATAATACACATGAGATAAAAGTAATTAAAGATGATAATGGAAAAGATATTTTAGATAATATAGGCATAGCAGAAGAATTAAATAAATACTTTTGTAAAGTAGGCCAGAAACTTGCAAACAAAATTGAGAAGCCCCTAAATACGGTTGACGACGGGCCAGTATGCACACACTCCATATTTATGGCTCCAATTTCTGAAACCGAATTATTAAAAGAAATAATGTCATTAAAAAATGGAGTAGCTAGTGGCGAAGATGGTATTTCTGCGGAATTTATTAAGGAGAACTCACTTTTTTTGGTAAAACCTCTAAGACACCTGGTAAACAGTGTTCTCGAGACAAGCGTCTTTCCGGATATCTTCAAAAATGCCATTGTAATACCAATATTTAAATCAGGCGATAAGACAGAAAAAACTGAGAAATGTATAAAATTGAGACTTTGGGATTATCTGGAAAAAAATGGATTAATGTCCAATCATCAATTTGGGTTTAGAATGGCTGCAGTACCGAGAATGCTGTTGCCGAGGTGACGGAATTTATCACAAGCAGTTTTAATGAAGGACATAAACCAATGGCAATTTTCCTAGACCTATCAAAGGCATTCGATACTGTGGAGCACCAGATTCTTTTAGAAAGATTAGAGAACATTGGAGTACGTGGTAAAATTAATGACCTGTTTGTATCCGATAAACGAATGCAGAAAGTAAAAATAAAAAATTATGAAAGCGACCCAAAAAGAATTGATTTTGGTGTACCACAAGATGGAGCACCGATTCCCATTACCAAATATATGCGAATAACCTTACAGATATTTGTGATAATAGGGTTGTATGTTATGCGGATGATACGTAATATTAATAAAGGACAATAGTTGGAATAACGTATTAAAAAAAGCTGAACAGACTATGCAGAAAATCAAGTGCTGGTTGGATAAAATATTAAAAATGTTGTATACAAAACTAAAATTCTTAATTTTGACTTAAGAAGACGAATAACGAAAATGTATCGATAAAAATCGGTCACGATTGAGATGCTAAATATTTTAAAAGAAATTTAAAAATAAGATTAAAGGAATTTGAAAAAATTAAATATCAACTTTGATCAGTATCGATGGCATGAGCATGTCAACAGTTATGGAGAAATTAACTTTTTACTTTTTTTATACATTATGAAGAAATAAATAATTTTATTTTTTTAATCGGTTAATTTTTGCAATAACTTTGAAAACACTTAATATTGCTACGAAATAGTTGAAGATAGGTATAAGACATTGAACATAAAATATGTTTAGAATATAAAACTAAAGAATCCAAAACTATATATAAATAATATTTTGTTATATTTGAAATAAGAAAGTTGGCATTGACCACTGTTACAGGACACACCCTGTATAAAAAGTTTTTATTGGAGAAATATATAGCAACTAAAATTACCAATAAAATTCCCTTTAGGGTCCAAGCGTTTTTCAAAGAAATAAAAAGAAAATATTTATTACGCATTTATTCCATTTGGCTGATACACACTGTATATATATATATATATATATATATATATATATATATATATATATATATATATATATATATATATATATATATATATATATATATATATATATATATATATATATATATATATATATATATATATATATATATATATATATATATATATAAAATATATATATATATATATATATATATATATATATATATATATATATATATATACAAACATATACCCGGTGACAATGAAACTACTACCCAGGGCGCCATTTGAGAACGGCTAGAGATAAAAATATGGAATTTGGTGTGTTGATAGGGTTGAATATTGTGAAAATTTGTAATACAAAAACAATTGACTAACGTTTCCGGTTTGCCCGGAAATGACCGCGACTTCGATATTTTAAATGGAACACACTGTATATTTTATGTTTTTTGAACTCTCTTAACAATTTTAAACAACTTTCGTATAACATAAAAACTAAACTAACTAAACACTTAAAAATGTGCCATAATTCCCACTTAATTGTATTTTATGTATTTTATAAAAAAACAGAGTAGTCCAGGATAAAAACAATCACGGTTATTTACTTTTTATTCAAGCCTTCATCCAACAAAATGTCAAAAAAGAAAATGTTCCGAGTTTTTTTAAAAAAAATTATTTTTCGCAAATCGCTTTTCAAGTTTTGATCAGACCCGGTATCATAACGAGTCA
This sequence comes from Kuschelorhynchus macadamiae, assembly GCA_030620095.1. NCBI lineage: Eukaryota > Metazoa > Arthropoda > Insecta > Coleoptera > Curculionidae > Kuschelorhynchus > Kuschelorhynchus macadamiae. Next base: position 760,959 of record JAUTXW010004930.1, read on the forward strand.
ACTGACTGTTTTTCGCTTTGGATAAATATTAACATAATAATGCATAAAAGATTTTTGCTAATTTATGATGTTAGCCAGAGCCGAACTGCAGGTGCTCTCTACAACTATTACATCTACAACTTTAGATTTTGTTAATAAATCACATATTTCTAATGCTTGTTCATCTATATGTTTACATTATTTGTTGGTGAACGTTTCGAACTTATATAACTTTAAAGAAAGGTTAGTGGAACAAATTTGGGTCAATAAAATTCCCCTGCGGCTGGTTTCTTCTTGCCAGTTTTCTTGGCCTTGTCGGTCTCAGGGGCCCAAGCCCCCCCGGAGAAAATGGGCTAGCCCCGCCTATGATTGTGACGTAATGTCACTGATTTTTACTAATTTGTTTATATGTAGGCTACTATACAGGAAAAAAAGTAGTTACTCACCTGTTGAGCTTCTTCTAAAATTTTGATAAGTTCAGCAGCTTGGCCCCAGTCGTTCCTGGTGAAGTAGCTGATACTCTCGCCGGTTTTACCCGCCCGGCCGGTCCTCCCCACTCTATGGACATACTCCTCGATGTTTCTCGGGAAATCGTAATTCAATACGTGCCTAGGTAAAATAAATTACGATAATTCTAAAATTATTTAATATGCATTTCAGACAAATCTATTAAAACTGAAATAGTTAACTTGACCTCGCTGGGATTCGAACCCAGGACCTTTCGCTCTTCAGGTAAACACTCTGGCCACTAAGCTTCGAAAGCCACGGGCTCAACAACCAACATTGACCGTTTCATTCCTTTCTCTGCACACTAACATTCGCCCATCCGATTAAAACAGTGCAAAGCCACATTTATCAGTAATTATGCAACATTCCCATTCTGGTGTTCCTCAGTGGCGGCACGTCTTTCGTAATGTAGTTTAAATACGTTCTTGCAAATGCTCTCCTCTCCGTCTGACAGATACGTTTATGACAGATGAATAGAGATAATTTTGAAAAGTGGTTGCTCGAGAAGCTTCTACCTAACATTTCTCCCAAATCAGCCGTGGTAATGGATAATGCGTCTTATCATTCTCACGTAGAAGATAAAGTGCCAACTAAATGCTCTACAAAAGCTCATATGATATTGTGGCTTAAATCGAACAATCTTGTATGTGATCCAACATGGAGAAAATATCAATTATATGAAGTAATATCAGCCAACAAGCCTAGAGAAAAAAAGTATAAAATTGACCTTGGTCATACACCTTTAAGGCTGCCTCCATACATGTGCGACCTAAACCCTATTGAACTTGCATGGGCAGGAGTAAAAAATATATTCGAGAGCGCAACACCGTTGAACTTTCAATTAAAGATTTAAACAAAATAACATTAAAAGCGATTGACTCAATATCGGCTGAAAATTGGAAATCGTATGTTAAATATATGGGTGTTCTAGCGAGGACTGAACAGGGACCTATTTTCGACCTTCCTTGTATTTTGGAAAAATTCAAAATAGCCAATCGATGTATTTTTTCTTGTAGAATCCAAAAATGTCATCGAAAAAATATTTGAACCAGAAACAAAAGAGTTACGCTATGCATCAGGTGTTTTTTAAATGGAATGTATCGTTTTTTATACGATTTTTGGAAAGAGTGATTTTTTTTATGTCCGTTCTGCTTAAAAGATTTGATTTTGCGATAGCTGTTTATATTACATTTTAATGTTTTACAAACTAAAATTTTAGCTTCACCTGTTTAAAATATACGATAGGTTGGTATAGGTGATCAAGGTAAAATGACGTTTGAATGCTTTGTCAATAAAAATTGACATTATTTTAATTATTGTCGAAGTCTTCACCTAAAAAATATATATTTGACTCTGATCGAAATGAAATACTCTTTGGACGAGAGACTACAGATTGTTATGCTATTTTACAAGTGCCAAGAAAATGCAAGAGAAGCAAGAAGAAGATTTACTGCAAATTTTCATAGAAATATATCCATCAATACAATTCTAAGGATAAAAAACCTATTTGAGGAAAATAAAACTTTACATGATAGAAAAAGAAATTCAATAAAAAATAATTATTAAATAATAAAATAAAACTACTAATAACATAAGTTTTCAATGTAACCGCCGTTTTTCTCGAAACAACATCGATAACCCCTTTGTAGCCTTTCTAAACTTGCTGTTACAATATGATTTTCCTGGTTAAGGCGGTTTATTTCATCGACAATTTTTCCCATGATCTCTTGAATATTTTCGTTTCGTTGTCAAATTGTTCTTCAAATGGCCCCAAAGAAATGTATCCAAAACTGAGAGGTCAGGGCTATTGGGCGGCCAAGCATATGTTCCATTTCGCCCTATCCATTCGTTATGGCGCCGATTTAAAAATTGAACCACATCATGCACTAAAAACTCATAATATCTGTGCCCATTTAAAGTCCCGTTAAAAAATATTGGTCCCAAAATTTTATTGTTTTTTATCCCACACCAAACATGAATAGAATTCCTCCCTTGAAATTTAATAGTCTGGAACTTTTTTGGATTTTCAACGGCCCAGTGGTGACTATTATGTCTGTTGAATACTCCCGATGTTGTGAAAGTAGCTTCGTCGGTCCACACAATGTTTTTTTGAACCATTTGAGAAACAAATTGGAAGCGAAGTTCTTTTTGTGCCGGTGTTAGGTGCTGAAGTGGAAGGATACGAAAAGGCCTAAATTTATGAATTTTCAGAGTCCTGTGAACAGTCCCTCGGGTAACTCTTCTGCGCCTTACACCGCCACCGTACTGAACTTCCCGAACTGCATCCGAAATAGATTTGGTTGGATTAACTTGAAAATAATTTATAATGGCCTGGCCTCGATTTCTTCTTCTTTGTATATTCCTTTTTCTATCATGTAAAGTTTTATTTTCCTCAAATAGGTTTTTTATCCTTAGAATTGTATTGATGGATATATTTCTATGAAAATTTGTAATAAATCTTCTTCTTGCTTCTCTTGCATTTTCTTGGCACTTGTAAAATAGCATAACAATCTGTAGTCTCTCGTCCAAAGAGTATTTCATTTCGATCAGAGTCAAATATATATTTTTTAGGTGAAGACTTCGACAATAATTAAAATAATGTCAATTTTTATTGACAAAGCATTCAAACGTCATTTTACCTTGATCACCTATACCAACCTATCGTATATTTTAAACAGGTGAAGCTAAAATTTTAGTTTGTAAAACATTAAAATGTAATATAAACAGCTATCGCAAAATCAAATCTTTTAATCAGAACGGACATAAAAAAAATCACTCTTTCCAAAAATCGTATAAAAAACGATACATTCCATTTAAAAAACACCTGATGCATAGCGTAACTCTTTTGTTTCTGGTTCAAATATTTTTTCGATGACATTTTTGGATTCTACAAGAAAAAATACATCGATTGGCTATTTTGAATTTTTCCAAAATACAAGGAAGGTCGAAAATAGGTCCCTGTTCAGTCCTCGCTGGAACACCCTGTACAACCTATAAAGCCAGGTGCCTTCCTGTATGGACGTTTCACCCGTAGTTTAGTCTCGTTCGACGCGAAAGCGAGTTGTCAGATTTGAAATCTACTGTCTTCCTCTTCATCATTATCTTTCTAGTCAAAAGTTAGAATAAAGTAGTTTTGGCAGAATGAGTGATCTAAATTGTGCTCAATGTAAAATGAAGTGCGTAAACGGTGCAAAGCTAAAAGAAGGCGAAATTTTTGGTGCTCCTTGTGACTCCTGTGGCCTTGTATTATGCAAGGCTTGCTCTTATATATCAACAACAGAATGCAGGGCTGCTACTCTAGGCCAAAGACAGCTCACATTTTTCCACTGTCCAAAATGTGCTGATGCAGCTAGGAAATTGCCACAACTTGTAAAGGAGGTAGAAACGCTGAAGAGCGAATTGAAAAAATGTAAAGAAATTTTACAGAAAATCCCCTCCTCTTTGGAGACAATGGGGAACAAAGAAACACTCAAAGAAATACCAACAATTAAAAAAGCATTGTCAGATAGGAACAAGCAGTTTGATACAAAACTAAAAGAAACCAATAACAACCTTGAAACCTTAAAAGTAGCATGTGAATCATTTAAGACCGATTTTGAAAAAGAAATGTCAAACCTGAAGGCTGACTTTGATAACCTTCAAGTGAAAATATCCGCTGGTAATATAGAAGCTCAACACAGATCATTAAAGATATTGATGTGTCAGTAAGGCTTGATAACATAAAAGTATACAGAATAGGAAGATATAAGGCCTCTAAAGGTTATCACTGAAAGCTTTGAGGACGCTCTGAGGATCCTGAAACAAAAATCGAAACTACGGGGGGACATCTACATCAAGAGTGATCAAACCAAAATGCAGCGTGAGTACTTGAAAAATACAGTTAAGACACTAGAAGAGAGAAAACAAAAAGGTGAGACAAATCTTATTATAAAATACATAAAGGGAGTTCCTAAAATAATTCAAGGTGATGTCTCAAAAAAGCAGTAATAGCCCCCTTTGCCTCTCTCACTCTTTTCTATACCAATATAAGCTCTGATGAGTTTTCTGCAGAAATCAGAAATCTGAAACCCGACATAATACTTCTAACAGAAACGTGGCTTAACTCCAGAATCACAGATGCACTTGTTCAACTGCCTCAGTATATTTTGTGGAGAGAGGATAGGGTGGGAGATAGAAAGGGAGGGGGTGTGTGTATTTATGTTAAGGAAACAATTCATGGTTATAAAGCAGAAACTATTAAACAGAATGCTGATGAGCTTAGAAATAGTATTATCGACTCAGTCTTCATTAACCTGAAAATAAGATCAACTGAAATATTACTAGGTTGTGTCTATCGTCCACCATCATGTAATAATGTTGATAATCAGAGCCTGTGTGATGTCATAAGTGGTCTGTCTGAATATCGTCAAAATGTACTTCTTTTTGGGGATTTTAATTATCCCCATATTAATTGGGCTGGCTCGCAAGTCCAGAGACCATGCAGTATGTCTGAACAGTTCCTCATGTCATATCAGGATAGCAATCTTCATCAGTTGATTACTTTTCCAACAAGGTATCGTGACAATAACATACCATCATTACTTGATTTGCTGTTAGTGTCAGATGAAAAGCTAATCGCGTCTGTCACGGGACATAATCCTATTGGTCTCAGTGATCACATAACTGTAGTGGTTCATATGCAAATAAACTTAGTCCCAAATATTGCTACCAAACCAGAAAGGCGAAATTATTGGAAGGCCCAGTATGAAATAGTGAATGATCACCTTAGGAACACAGAGTTAAATCCAAACATCACAAAATATCATCAGAATTTGAAAAATATCACTGATAATATAATTGAGAAATACATACCATTGGAAAAACCAAAAGAGATTTTTGGGAAACCGTGGATTACAAGGCAGCATAAGAAATCCATCAATCAAAAGCGTCGCCTGTGGCATAAGTATCGGAATTCCAGAAATGCAGATGATTACTCCGCTTACCAAAGAGCAAACAACAATATAACCATGTCACTGAGAGAAGCGAGAAAAACTTTTGAGAATGGTCTGGTCGATAAGGGACCTAGACAATTCTACCAGTTTGTGAACAGTACCCTCAATTCCAAGTTGCAGTCCTTTACACTGAAGGATAGCAATGGTTGTGTAACATCGGAGTCAAGCCAGGTGGCTGAAATTTTTGCAAAACAGTTCCACCAAACCTATATAAGAGAGAGCCTCGCAAATATTCCTCTACTTCCAGAAGAAACTAGGTCTGGGCCATCTATTGAAAACATAGAATTTACAGCAGAAAAAGTTGGAACTGCATTAGAAAAGCAAACAATTCACTCAAGTCCAGGCCCTGATGGTGTATCGCCGATTCTTCTAAAAAACTGCACAGTATCTATAATTCCTCTACTTGCAGATGTAATGAGTGAATCTTTTGAGTCAGGCTATCTTCCCTCAGAATGGAAATGTGCGGTGGTAATACCCATCTACAAAAGGGGAGACAAACTCTCAGCTGCTAACTATAGACCAATAAGGCTGACATCAATACCATGCAAGTGCATGGAACGAATTATAGCACAGGAATTGACAGCTTTCCTAATTAGGAACCACTCACACAAACTTTACAACCAACATGGGTTTCTACCACACAGATCTGTGAATACCAATCTCATGTACAACTTGGAAACGTGGACAAAAGCAATGGACGACGGATACCCAGTGGATGTCATCTATGTGGACTTCGAAAAGGCATTTGACACTGTGCCAACTAGGAGGCTGCTTAAGAAACTCGAGCATTACGGAATCAGGGGTAGGCTGCTGAGATGGATAGAGAATTGTCTGTCGAATAGAAGGTTTGAGGTCAGGGTTGATGGATGTCTCTCTAAGAAGTACAGTGTTGACAGTGGAGTCCCACAGGGCTCAGTGCTGGGCCCACTCCTGTTCATCATCTACGTGGCCGACCTATCCCAGGACATACTGTGCAGAGTGAGTTTGTATGCTGACGATACAAAGATTTTTTGTGATCCCACCATCCACCATGGGGAAATGAATGAAGATCTGGCAACACTGGATACATGGTCTAAAAATTGGCTAATAAAACTCAACATCAGCAAGTGTGCAGTGTTACATATTGGCTATAACAACCCTCAGCTAACATATTTTCTCAATGACGAACCACTGACAACAACTTTTAAACAGGTGGATTTGGGAGTCACAATAACATCTGACCTGAAATGTGAATCTCAGGTGCTCAAAGTGGTAAAAAAAGCCAATTCTCTAATCTACCTTATAAGAAGGGCCTTTAGAAACATCTCTGAAAAACTGTGCCTACACCTTTACAGAACCTACATACGGCCTATACTTGAACATGCAGTGATCTCATGGTCTCCTTACTTTCAAAAGGACATCGATCTCGTTGAGAGAGTGCAGAGACGAGCCACAAAACTTCCTCTGACCCTGAGAAATAAACCTTATGAAGAACGGTTAAGAAAACTAAAACTTACAACACTTGTTGATCGGCGAAGAAGAGGAGACCTCATAGAGACGTATAAAATACTACATGGAGTCTACTCGTGCGATATTAACGCATTTTCCATCAGTGAAAATCACCACCTACGCGGCCACTCCCTGAAACTGGTCCCAGAACTGTACCATAGACTTTGTCGGAAAAACATTTTGTATAACCGCGTGATAGAAGACTGGAATAAGCTAAGTGAGGACATAGTTTCCGCTCCAAGTGTGAATGCATTCAAGAATCGACTGGACAGCTGTTGGCCTAAGCTATGAACGAAACTGACGTGGACTAGAAAAATGACTAACAATACTAAAGTGCGAATATGAAAGGAAAAAAAAACTCTCTAAACAAGTGTGCAGTCTATCGGACTTTTCCGCCTACTGCCGGACACCTATAATATAATAATAATAATAATAATAATAATAATAATGTAATTATAGTAGGGGAGCCAGCACTGATTCCAGTGAACAAGATTTATCAAAATTTTTACTTATGCAGTTCGACTTTGGGCTATTCGGGTATGCCAAAAGTGACCGTTTGTCTCCGTCTGTCATATTACTTTGTCATTGTGATGTACTATACAGGGCGTTTCCTAATTGCGTGCTAATGTTAAAGGGGTCTGAGTCTTGGACCTTTTTAAGAAAACAGTTTAATATGAACTTAAAAGTCTTAAGTTTGGAGATACAGGGTTTTAAAAAAACATTTTTTTTAAATCCTAATTCTGATGCTATTATAGATAAATAATTGTGTGAAATTTGATACACGTCTTTTATGCATAAAAGGGCATTTTTTATTAACAATCAATTTTTGAAATTTCTATCAATGGCGTGCATATGTAATTAACCTGGGTAAATCCGTATGCTCCTTAATGCATAGAAGACGTGTATCAAATTTCATGCAGTTATCTACAATAGCATCAGAATTGGGTTTCCTTTTAAACTTTACCATCCTGTATCTCTAAAGTTAAGGCTTTTAGGACATAAAAACACCCTCTTTAACATCAGCACGCAAGTAATATGACAAACGGAGACAGACGGCCACTTTTGGCATACCCGAGTAGCCCAAAGTCGAACTGCATAAATTAAAATGTTGATAAATCTCGTTCACTGGATCTGACGCTGGCTGTCCTTGTAAGATCTGGACTGGTAAATCGTGTATCACTATACTGGGTGGTCCAATAATGGTGGACGTACGGGGAACCGTTAACGACAGAACTCAAGAAAAAATATATTTATAGGTAAATCGATCAAGAAAAATCAAAATTAAATCATTTTAAAATTCGAAAGTTCGCCGTTTTTGCAACACAAAAAGAGATATATAAGTGCGGTACACGAAAGAAAACAGACAAATATAGATATAGGTTCATTAAGCATAGTTACATTTTTTAATTATCTGAAGTGCGTATAGTCAAAAAGGAGTGTCATATTATTTAAAGAACGACGGGACACCACTGGTTTAAAGAGATTTCTTGGCCGACCTTCCTAAACCGATTGACCCCGCCCGGTTTTCTTTCGTGTCCCACACTTTACATCTTTTGCGACCGCATTGCCGAGGTTTCTATACAAGGCGTATATCCTAATTGCGGTAAAAAAAATCATTGTTTACTGACAGTGGCGCAACTAGACATCGACTTTTGGGGGGGGCTCAAGTCCTGACACTTTTAACCATTTTTTCGTACGGCTATGATTTAATTATAAACTCCCGACATTGTTTAAGTTTTTATGTTTCGGCTATATACGATTTGATTAATATCTATGACAGCTGTCAAAAAAAATATATTTTTTTAATAAACTACGACACTTAAAGTTACGTAGTTACTGCTTTACTAGACCTGTTAACAGGAAACCTGCCAAAGTGCCTCCTCATTTTTGGTCTACCCTGTATACCAGCCCAAGTAGCACATATAATCATATATGGGCTAAAATGCTGGATATTTGCTAATATCTCTGCCTAATTAGCTAAAATTGCTAGCCAAAATAACAGTTCTATTACAGTATAAAGACAGAAATATAGCTTAAGTGGGGAGTAATAATTTGGCCATAACGGGGTAAAAATGGGCAATTGGCAATTAAACGACCCACTCTTTTGATTTTATGGTTGGGTTTATTAGCTACTTTTTGACTTTAAAATCGAGCTTTTTCAGCTGAATTCTAATTTGTTTTTTAGCCGAAATTTGAGTAACATTTTTTCCGAAACATACCTAAATAATTTCTCATTTTTTGTCTTTTCTTCATTTATATGATAAATCATCAATTGTTTCAAATTATGTAGAAATAGTATTAACAGAGCTAATCAGTGTAAGAATGTATGAGCCAAGAGAAAATGCAAACATAACAAATCATGGTTTCGTAGAAATATGTACAATATGACTTATTGTGTAAAATTGACGGTTGGTGGGGACAATAAACACTTGCGTAGGAACTTTTACTGTTAAAATAATCTATAAATAAATAATAAATAAATAAATAAATGCTTTATTGTCAAAAAAAATTTTACAATTTTGTGGACAAAGCTGTTGTAAAAAAATAGTTTACAAACATCAAAATTAGCAAACAAAACAAAACAAAAACACATCATAAATATTATAGAAAAATAATATTTAAATCAAGAATTTAGAATATTAATATTATAGAATCCTAAAAGAAGTACATTAGAAATGTACTTTGTCAGTCGTACTATGTTATAAACATTTTCATAAATATAATGTAAAAAAAAATTAAAAAAGCAAAGTAAAAAATAAAAAATAAAAAAGTACGAAACGATTAAAAAAATACATATACAAAATTCGGTAAAAATGGTTGGTAATGGCAACTATCACACTAGGGGTTCATAAGGATAAATTTATGTGTTGTAAAACTCGTTCACGGTGTAGAAGGCGCTTTCCAGTAAGAATGATTTCAAAGCCTTGCGAAATGAAGTCAGAGATATTATGGATTTGATGTTAAATGGCAGGTGATTATGCATTTTTTTTTGCATTGTAGATTACTGATCTTTTAATTAACTCTGAGTGTGGGGTTGGAAGATAGAGATCGTGCTCAGTATTTCTGAGAGGGTAGTTGTGAGAAGGTCTCTCTAATAGAGCAGGTGCGTGCTTACGAATTAAGCAAACCGATTCCAAAATGAATAAGCAAGGAAGGGTTAGTATTTTATATCTTTTAAAGAAATCTCGGCAGTGAGTTCTACTGTTAAGTCTCAGTAGGTAACGAACAGCTCTTTTTTGTAGTATAAAAATTCGATCAAATTGAGTCGCACAACATGTACCCCAGAATGGAATAGCATATCTGAGGTGCGACTCAACAAGAGCAAAATAAACAGTTCTAGAGGTAGAAAAGCTAAGCTCCTCGGAAACAGATCTTAACGCAAAGCAAGCAGAACCTAACTTCCTTGATAAAGCGTCGATATGTGGATCCCATTTTAAAGAATCATCTACAAGAAGCCCTAGAAATTTTACAGAGTTTACGACATCAATAGTGGTGCCATTAAGGTCAAAGGGTTGCAGCGTGTTTTTATAAGACAAGACTTTCGTTTTAGAGATGTTCAAACATAGGAGATTAGAATCGCACCAGGATTTAATGGTGATTAGGTCATTAGATACAATCCTATGTAGGTCCGTGACATCTGGGTGGCTCCACGTAAAGCTGGTATCGTCCGCAAAGAGACATATTTTTCCACTAATGTTTAAATTAGCCATGTCGTTTATGAACAGAAGAAACAAGATAGGGCCTAGTACCGAGCCTTGAGGCACTCCACATTCCATTGGCCTACAAGAAGACATCCTGTTGTCAACTTTCACAACTTGATTTCTGTTGCTAAGATATGACTTAAACCAATTGAGAGGAGCCCCTCTAAATCCATAGTACTGCAGCTTGTTAGTTAATATATTATGATTCACACAATCGAAAGCTTTGGAAAAATCACAGAAAATTGTTGCGGTAGCGTGATGGTTGTTTAGGCTGGAGTAAACTCTATTAAGAAGGGAAAACATGACATCGCTTGTGCATTTGTTACTTAAAAATCCAAATTGATGTTTTGTAAGTATTTCATATCTAGACAGAAATGATAAAAGCCTTTTTTTAACCAGTCTTTCGATGATCTTAGATAGCGTAGGGAGAAGTGCAATTGGGCGATAGTTCGAAGCTTCTGCTGAAACACCTCCTTTGTGAAGAGGTATGATTATTGCAGTTTTAAGGCAGCTTGGGAAAGTACCATTTTGGAAAGACATATTTATCAAAGTAGTCAGATGCTCTAGTGTGCATTCCGGCAGACTTGAATACATTTTTAAAGTAAGCCCATCAGTTCCCGAGGAAGATTTATTTTTGATATCATTAATTGTGCTACGAAGTTCTGATAAAACTACTGGTGAAAAGAAGAAACTGTGCAGGTTTACCCTATGATTAGAGAGATATGAAATTGGGTCATTAGATTGAGATACGGATTTAGTCAAATCTTTGGCTACATTTACAAAATAATTGTTTAGGTCCTCAGGAGAGGTAAGGATAGTGCTGGATAAAGGAGTTTTGTTTCTTAAATCACGATAGACCAGGTTTCTTTAGCTACATTTTTGGCGTTAGAAAGTCTATTATTGTAATAAATATCTTTGGCGGCTTTAATAGTCTTATGATAAATTTTTCTGTATGATTTTACATAATTATGAAAAAAGACACTGTCCGAAAATTTCTTTAAATGAGATAGTAGTGACCGCATGTTCTTAGAAGATATACGTAAACCTTTAGTGGACCAGGGTTTACTTCTCTTATTTTTGATAGGCCTAAGAGGAAAAGATTCAGAAGCTATATTAGTTAGAGTTTTTATAAAACGAGAAAATTCAGTGTCGACATCATAAGTGTGAGAGAAAAATTATTTATATATAAATATATAAGATAGGAATGTAAGACACGCGCCCCTTTTTGAAACTAAACATTTCGTTCTATACGATGTAAAATTCATTAAAGAGTCCCTAATGTAAAAAAACATGCATGCAAATACGTTTTTATTGGTAGAAAGGATATGTTTGTTTAAAGTGATCAAGTAATGGCTGCTAAGAAATTAGTCTAATTTTAATTTCAATCATGGCGGATCATAAAAAACTTTGGGTTATTTTTTAAGCAAATATTCCTTGAAATTGGCCCTCGGAAACAAATATTTATCAAAAGGGAATAATTTTCAAATGTAGCAACATTTATTAAAATTTTGCCAATAAAAATCTTTTTATTAGACATGTTGTATGGTAAATAATTTATATTTCGTTTTTCTAAATAAATCTTCAGTTTGGTTAAGTATAGTTTTATAGCTGTAAGAAAGCGTCCATATTCTCTAAGAGACCAACTTTCAAATGAATAAACTAGAAATCAAAAAAGTATAACGGTTACACGTGTTTCGCCTTTTCAGGCATCATCAGACCTACAATTAATATAACAATAAAAAAATATCACTATAAATATACAAAATTCAAACAGACATTAACTAAAATCACAAGAACAAATCAAACAACTATAACGTCACATGTTAAAATACACACTGAGATGAGGCTAAGAAACTAAGGTATTGACACGCGCAGATAAAAGTTGAATCAAATAAAAGACAAAAAAAAATATATAAATAAAAAATATAAAAAAGGGTTATTGATATACCCAGGAATTGAACCCGAACCTCCGGCGTGACACACCGAGATACTGACCACCACTCTACCAGCAGGTCCAATGAAAAGTTTATACATTATCTTCCTGCTGATTAATATTAGTGCCAAGATTATTAAAAATTAGTTGTGGTTCGAAATTGAAGACATCATTAACACAATGTAAAACTGGGCTTCTCTTAGCCCTTGTAATTTCCATTTTCTCTAACAAATCCAGTTTTTTACTCTTTGGACACTCGTGTAGTATCTTTACATTGTTTGGTATAGAAAAATGGTGTCCAGTTGTTAGCAAAAGCCGACTTTGTCACAGTGATATCAGCGTTTTTATATTTATCGAAAAGGCTAAAATGTTCCCGGACCCTAGTGGAAATCCTTCTCCCTGATTGTCCGATATATACAGCAGAACAATCTCCCCAGCCCAATGAGTACACCCCTGATTTTGAGAGATGTTCAGTCTTATCTTTGGTCATTACTAGATGTCTCTTAAGTGAGTTCACTGTTTTAAAAACAATTTAGACATCTAAATGTTTGAAAAACTTCGCCACCTGCATTGAAATATTACCAAAAAATGTTAAACCTTTGAAGCATTTTTAAGTGTTGGTTTAGAGTGAATAATATTAAAGGAAAGTTTGTATTTATTGAAAAACTTAAAATAAAGTCTATTGATGGAGTGGATAGGAAAACCGTTATTGAAAGCAATTTGTTTTATAATCTGCAATTCCTGATTGAAAGCTTCCCTGGAAAGAGGTATTTTGAACAACCGATAGAAAAATGAGTTGAAGGCTGCAAACTTGTGTGAGTGAGGAGAAATGGAACTAAATTGAATAACGTTATCTGTAGACGATTGTTTTCTGTATATTTCAAATTCTATTTTGGTATTGTTCCTGATTAACATTAAATCTAAGAAAGGTAATCTACCCTCATTCTCCATCTCTAGAGTAAAATCTATTTTGTTATGAAGAGAGTTAACAAAATTCAAAAAATCAGTCAACTCCTGATTGTTTCCTTTCCACACGATACATATATCATCTACGTACCTCTTGTAAGCTAATAGATGGTTGGCAAAACGGCTTTTCATAATCTTTGCCTCCAAATCACTCATAAAAATCTCACTAAGAAAAGGGGAAAGGCAGGAATCCATCGCTAGACCCGTTAACTGTCTAAAAAATAAGCCATTAATTTTGAAAAAATTTTGGTTTAGTACGGTGGAGAGCAGAGAAACGAGATTCTCCTTTACTAGTGCTGGTAGGGCAGTTTTGTCTAATAAACTCTTTACCAATTTAATGCATTCTTTGGGGGGTATGCTGGGGAACAAATTTTTTACATCTAAGGAAATTAATATTGCATTATGCGGAATATCAACATTTTTGAGGTACTGCGCCAAATCTACCGAATTTTTTGTGGAGTAAGTATTCTGAAAACCCGTAACCTCTCTCAAAACTTTATTTAGCCACGAAGACAAACGGTAACAGGGTGAGTCAACAAAAGACACCACGGGTCTGATAGGGTTTCCCTCCTTATGTACCTTAGATAAACCGTAGAGCAAAGGCGTTCTAGGATTCATAGGATACAAATTATATTTGGAGGTTTTAAAATATTCCAAAGTTACCAACGTTTGATCAAGAACACCTTTAAGCTTCACAAAGAATGAATTTGTGGGGTCCCTATTGATACTCTGGAACTCACCAGAGTCCAAGAAGTCTACAACCTTCTGCACGTAATCAGCTCTTTTCATAACCACCAAACAAGAGCCTTTATCTGCTTTGGTGACGATCAGGTCGTGGAATTTTATTTTATTCTTCAATGAATCAAGATCAGTTTTTCTAAAATTACACTGTTTTTTGTTAGAGAAGCCGGAATTTAAAAAATTAATAAGTTTTGCCCTTAGAATCAGAAAATCAGGGGTGTACTCATTGGGCTGTGGAGATTATTCTGCTGTATATATCGGACAATCAGGGAGAAGGATTTCCACTAGGGTCCGGGAACATTTTAGCCTTTTCGATAAATATAAAAACACTGATATCACTGAGACAAAGTCGGCTTTTGCTAACCACTTGCTAACTGGACACCATTTTTCTATACCAAACAATGTAAAGATACTACACGAGTGTCCAAAGAGTAAAAAACTGGATTTGTTAGAGAAGATGGAAATTACAAGGGCTAAAAGAAGCCCAGTTTTACATTGTGTTAATAATGTCTTCAATTTCGAACCAACTAATTTTTAATAATCTTGGCACTAATATTAATCAGCAGGAAGATAATGTATAAATTTTTCATTGGACCTGCTGGTAGAGTGGTGGTCAGTATCTCGGTGTGTCACGCCGGAGGTTCGGGTTCAATTCCTGGGTATATCAATAACCTTTTTTTATATTTTTTATTTATATATTTTTTTTTTGTCTTTTATTTGATTCAACTTTTATCTGCGCGTGTTAATACCTTAGTTTCTTAACCTCATCTCAGTGTGTATTTTAACATGTGACGTTATAGTTGTTTGATTTGTTCTTGTGATTTTCGTTAATGCCGAAGGTCTGTTTGAATTTTGTATATTTATAGTGATGGTTTTTGATTGTTATATTAATTGTAGGTCTGATGATGCCCGAAAAGGCGAAACACGTGTAACCGCATTATATTCTCTTTGACTGAGACCGAGACTTTGTGTCTTATTTCTAGTTTAGTCATAGTTTTATAGGTTATAAACGTAAATTTGAAAATGTGGCATTTTTCGGCAATATTAAAGCAAAAATAAGCGAAATAAAACTGCCGAATTTTAGTTTAATTTTGAAACAAAAATATGATAATAAAAGTCATATTTTTCCCTCTCAATTTTTGTTGTCTTAAAATGTCATAATCTGGCACACTTTTATAGCTATTATCACTATAATTAAACTTAAATACTTGCTAAAATATGTTTGGTTGGAATTTGGGAAAAACGCCTACTTATTGAGTATATTCTGACCTCGATTTCTATTGATTAAAAATGCCATATTCTGGCATTTTAAACAGCTATGCTTACCATAAATTAACTTCAATACTTACTAGAATATATCTGGTTATATTGTGGCAACAAAATTGACGGATATTTCTACTTTTTGCTCGTCCAATATTGCAGAAAAAAGTGAGAGGTTTAATTATCCTATAAAAGATATTTTTTGGCCAAGTAATTATACTACAGTCTATCTACATCAAAAACTGCTACTTTTGGAGCCAAAAAATCTAATTTGAAGCGAGCTTTCATGGCTAAAAAACCAACCAAGTTTTTATGTGTTTTTTATGGATAACTGTTAGGCAAAAAAGCTCATCACCTAATTTGTTCTACTCGGGAGACGAACATGGTTTTGATACAAAAAATTAAATAACAGAAGTTCGTAATCAAAATATGATTTTTTTACTCTTTTAAACCCCTTAAAAAATATTGCTTACACGTTTCACTATTTCTCAAACTTTTATGATCCATAACTTTAAAATAAGCCCGCCCTTACGTCTACGTAAGCCCAGAGAGTGTCCAATTAAAGTGGTCAAAGTATACAAGATGGTAAATTAGAAAAAAACCTATGTTTATTTCTTAACTAAAAAACGGAAGATGCAAGAGAAAAATAAATTATGCTCACATCCAGTCCTTGACATCTCAGATAATAACTATGTAGTA
Source organism: Kuschelorhynchus macadamiae (assembly GCA_030620095.1). Classification (NCBI taxonomy): domain Eukaryota; kingdom Metazoa; phylum Arthropoda; class Insecta; order Coleoptera; family Curculionidae; genus Kuschelorhynchus; species Kuschelorhynchus macadamiae. The sequence continues at coordinate 777,224 of JAUTXW010004930.1, forward strand.
CGGTCCTGTGTACCGTCTGCCGTGCACCTTATTTTAAAGCAAAATGGGCATTCCCCTTCTCTCTCTCTCTATTCCTCCTCGCCTTCACCTTCCGTTATACTTCTCATTCTTTTCTGGTGCATCTGCCGTGTAACAAGTGTTTGTAGGTACGCTATTGAAATCTGACGTAAGTACAAACATTTTTTAATAAAATTTTCTTTCAGCATACTAAATAAATAATGGGCAAATCAAAAAGACATAGAACCCGAAGTCGATCGTCAGATCGGGGTTCTTACCATAATAAACGCAATAAAAGCCTCGAAAGAAAAATATCACACCTTGTCCAACAAGAATTAAAAAGTGAAAAAAGTCGGCGTCATGGCCAGGGCCACAGTCGAATCAGATCCCGCTCTAGGTTTGTCTCTGTCTCTGCACGGAGAAGACAAAGACAACAACGTGACCGGGACGGCGACGATATTGACAGTCGCGGAAGCAATCGTAGGTCTTCGTACCGCCATCGCTCAAGATCGCCGATCCGCACGCCCACTTTGTTGTCGCCGTTGCCAAGTTTATCGGCGAATACAAGGAGTGATGAAGAAACTCCATTTAAAATTCGTGATAGTCACAGTCGTAGCCCTTCGGTGGTTGGCACTGTGATATCACATGTAGCAAGCACAGGTCGTGCCTTTAACGACACGGCAGATGCTAGTGTCTCGGGAGGTCGTTGCCGCAGCGCAGCCTCTCCCGAAAACAAAGACATTCTGGACATCCACGATGATGTCGAACTGTCCGACGACGATTTGAACTTGTTAGGAGACGATTTGTCAAACACCGCGTCAAATCAATTGAGGTTTCACAAAGAAGTGGCCACAAGATGGTCGCATATACTGACGAACGGAATTTCTGACAAAAAATCACAGCAAATTCTCGGTAAATACACTACCCCTGAGAATTGTAAATTTCTGTCCCCCCCTTCTGTAAACCCCGAATTAAAATTTCTCATGCCTTCAACCTATGTAACTAGAGATACGGATCACTCTAATTACCAGCTATTGTTAGGTAAAGGCATAACAGCAATAGGCAGCGCACTTAACGTCCTACTAAATAAAAAAGGCGCTGTGTCTAAAGATATAGAAACGACGTTATTGGAACACTTGTCAGATTCTGGAAGAATTCTTTCCCACTTGCATTATAAAATCTCTAAAGTTAGGCAACATTTATTATTACCTTTGGTAGACCCATCGGTAAAAAATGTTTTAAAAGAGAGTTCCCCTGGCGAGAATTTGTTTAACATGGATATCAAATCGCAGGTTGAAGTAGTGAAAGCCACAGAAAAAATTGGGAAAGGTTTACGGACAATTGTTAAAAAACAACAACCTTCTATTTCACTGAAAAATAAAGGGGGGAGGTAGATCTAATACAGCTACATCTACATTCGTCAGGAATCAGGGAAACCAGAGAAACCCGACTCATTTCAGGTGGGAAATGAGGTCATTCAAAGGGTACCGCCCCTCGAAGGACAAATACCAGCGACAGCCTCCCAAGAAACGGTAAACACGGAAAACAGGGTAAGTAAACCAATAATAACAGGAGGCTGTGTTAAATCATGTTACCAAGTTTGGGAGAAAATAACTTCCAATCCAATAGTCTTATCTTGGATAAAAGGTTACAAGATACCTTTCAAAATTAGACCCAGTCATTTAATAAAAACACGGAATAAAAAGTTCTCTCAAAGCGAAGCTACCTTAATAACGTCGGCTATTGAAGAACTTCAAAAATGTAAAGCAATAGCACCATGTAAGTCTAATACAGGTTTTATTTCACCAATATTTCTAGCGGATAAGTCAGATGGCCAAAAAAGGTTCATTCTCAATTTAAAAAAATTGAACAATTACGTGGCAACGCCGCATTTTAAGATGGAAGACTATAGGACGGCGCTTAAAATGATAACATCCAGGGTGCACATGACAACTGTTGATCTTAAAGACGCGTATTTTGCGATTCCAATACACAAAAAAAAAAAGTGGCATATAAATGTCTTAGAATTAACAGCAATTTTTTACGGCCTGCAATGTTTTGCAAATGGGTTATCAAACTGTAACATTTTAATACGATGCGACAACACCACTGCCATATCATACGTGAATAGAATGGGTAGCATTCGTTTTCCGAACCTGGGAAAAATTGCAAGGAAGATATGGCAATGGTGTGACGAAACCGAGTGGTCCTTATCCCAGGAAGCATTCAAAATCATTAAACAACGATTTGGAGACCCGGAAATCGACTTATTTGCTTCATATATAAATCACAAATGTGAAAAATACGTTTCTTGGCATAGGGACCCCGGTTCGTTGGCAGTCGACGCCTTCACGCTAACATGGGAAAACTTCTATTTTTATGCCTTTCCCCCATTCAACATGATACTACGGACATTACAAAAAATTATCCAAGATAAGGCGATTGGGGTGATCGTAGTACCACAATGGAGCTCCCAATCGTGGTACCCCATATTTTGTAAATTAAATTGACGAAATCGTTTTTAATCCAAATCCTAATTTACTTTCTTGTCCTACCAATAGGGAACATCCAATGGGCCGGAAACTTACATTGGTGGCCGCCAAATTATCAGGCAGTCGTTTTTAGCTAGAAATGTCCCAGAAGTAGCGATAGATACCATGATTGCTTCTATATCAGAATCCACTATTAAACAGTATGATTCCACATATCGGTTATGGTTTGCTTTTTGCCAAGAAAACGCGGTATCACTATACGATGCCAACCCTAATGACGTTCTTTCCTTTTTATAGAATATATCACAGTCCAAAAATTATAAATACGGTTCTGTGAATTCTCACAGGTCCGCATTATCCCTCATAATTCCTCATGATCTAGGACCCAACCCTTTAATCAAACGTTTTATGAAAGGTATTTCCAATCTGAGACCATCGCAACCAAGGTATGATGTCACTTGGAATCCTCTGCCACTCCTAAAATACATGGAGGAAATGACAGAGAATTTAAATCTTCAGCAAATTTCAAGGAAATTAGCGACCCTGTTAACTTTGGTCACTGGATCCAGGCTACAAACAATATCATTGGTTCGTCTCTCCAACATTAAGATAACATCAGATGAAATTACAATTGTCATCACGGACAAAATAAAGACTTCCGGTTTAAACAGACCACAACCGATCCTTCATATCCCATTTTTCTTAGAAAAACCGTGTCTGTGCGTCGCTTCGGCCTTAGTCAGTTATATATCTATGACTGAATCCGTAAGAGAGGCGAATAATGATTTTCTTTTTATATGTTGTAAAAAGCCGCACAGCCCCGCAAGTAAGCAAACCATAAGCCGGTGGGTTAAAGAAATGCTAAAAGAGGCTGGATCGATACAAGCATCTTCAAGCCCCATTCGATGAGACACTCGTCAACATCGGCAGCATGGAGACAAGGTCTTTCTTTGGAGTCCATTTGCAGGACTGTAGGATGGTCTGAACGCAGTGGAACTTTCGCTAGGTTCTATAACCGTCCATTGGCAGACAAATCGGATTTTGCAAAGACAATCTTAACCTTAAGTACTTAGCTAGTGATTAGTTGCATTTATCTTACTATTTTTATTAGGATAAGAATCATGTTTTGGATTTGGAATAACAGTTTTGTTTTGTTTTTTCGTTCTTAATATATAGTTCTTCGTACTATTTCCTATATACATTTTTTATTTTTTATGACATGCTACGATATAAATGATGTGGACAACTGTATCGGAAGATACTTTAAACAACTACATAGTTATTATCTGAGATGTCAAGGACTGGATGTGAGCATAATTATACGATCAAACGAACTTACCTGTGAAGTTCGATCGTAATTATGCGAAACATCCAGTCCTTGACATCGGGCCCACCCTCCCCGAAAAATTACCCTTAATTACAGTTTACAGTTGCAACATCATTTCATCAACTAATATAATACTTTAAAGAAATGAGAAGTATAACGGAAGGTGAAGGCGAGGAGGAATAGAGAGAGAGAGAGAAGGGGAATGCCCATTTTGCTTTAAAATAAGGTGCACGGCAGACGGTACACAGGACCGTACTACATAGTTATTATCTGAGATGTCAAGGACTGGATGTTTCGCATAATTACGATCGAACTTCACAGGTAAGTTCGTTTGATCGTATAAGTATGCTACGGAAAAACACCTTTTTACCCATTTTACCAACAAAATGGAGTTTAAGTGTTTTCTCTCCCTAGTTGCGCCACTGTTTACCGATTAATTCTGCATAGAAATACTGACTTGAAATATCCAGTCTTGGAATTATATACCATCGGTGGCTGTGGGCTCGAACGGGTAAATTTGGTGAATGATCTGGGAGTTTTGTTTGACAGCGAGTTGAGATTTGTGCAACACATTAATTGGGTCCGACTTTAGGAGCTCAGAAGTGTTGAAAATGCTTTTTATTTCATTAGTTCGAAGTCATCTCGACTATTGCTGTAACGTCTGGTCGCCATTTTATCGGATTCACATTTCACGAATTGAAAGAGTTCAGATGAACTTTTTGCTTTTTAAACTTCATTTAAACAGATCGCTGCTGACACATGGCGAACGCTTAGCAATGTTTGGTCTAGAAACTCTGGAGCATCGTCGTATAAGACTAACCCTATCATTTGGCCACAAACTCCTTTAAAGTACCTCCCCGTAGGACAAGGCAACCTGAGACGTTTTCATTGAATTGCAGCCGTACTGATATTGGGAAAAATGAGATTATGAATAGATTCATGGGGTACTTAATAAATATCTACCATTTGATTTCAATTACAACTGCAGCATAACAAAGTTCAACACACCTCCTGGCATTTATATTACATTAATAACATGTAATGATGAAAGCTGTTATTGGGAGAAGTAAAAAATTGATATTTTTAATATAATCACATAAAATAAGCTTACGTAATATCGTCTATGTCCAACCCTCTCGAGGCGACGTCGGTGGCGATCAAAATCTTCACCGTCCCGTCCCCAATGTCGGCCACGGCCTGTTCCCGGTCGCTCTGCTCCCTGTTGCCGTGCAGCGAGGTGCAGGAGATGTTCTGCAGCGCACACTCCACCGAGAGGTAGTCCGCCTTCGCCTTCGTGCCGCAGAAGACGATCATTTTCTCGTCGGGGCCGAGATTGCGCGCGAAATCCATGAACTGAAAGGAAGAAACATCTTTAATTTGTGATGGGGACTGCAGGAAAGCTTAAAAGTTTTCAAGCCAGTATGGATTTCGCAGCTCTGGAGACACAGGGATTGCAGCGGTTGATGTTATTAGTAATGTTCAACGTAATATAAAAAGTCAAACTAAGTTTTATTGTGTAAAAAATACAAAACTCTCATTCGCAAAGCAGTACACAACAATACCAACTAGTTAACTAAACTCTATATTGAGTCTTTGGATAAAGTTCAAAGAAAGTTTTTTTTTTCGATTTATAGCTTTTAAATTAGGTATAACCAATGAACAAATTAATTACCCAGATATTGAAAAATTACTCCTGACTTATCAATAATCAGTGGCGGCTCGTGGTGTCTAAAACTGGTGAGGCGAGAAAAGGTTTGTTACTTATAATAGAGAAATGGCGCCGCAGGCTAAAAATTTTTGGGCTGCCACGCCCAAATTGACTCATTTTTATGATCTGTTTTTGTCTTTTACATACCAATACCAAGATATATGCCCAATTTTTCATTAAGTAATTTTTAAAATAAAAATTATTACATAGATATAAAAATAAAATAATAATCTTTAAGATATTCACTCAATTTTCATGTAGTTGGTTTTATCCTCAGATATATGTACAGGGTGTCCGGATTTGGTTGCAAAAGCAGGGTATCTCGCTTATTTTTAAAGATAGAACCTTGCGGTTTTCACGAACCTGAGCTAATTTTTTGTGAAACTCATGAAGCCGTAAACAAAATTTTCATAGCCTTTTTCGTTTAGGAGATACAGGGCGAAAAAGAGAAAAATTGCTGCTTATGCAGTTTTTTACGCTGGATCCAGTGGCGTAGTCATATTTTTTATTTGAGTTGTTATTTTTTAGATATGACCCAAAGTTGTGTTTTTTTAAATCGGGACACACTGTATATTTGTCCAGAAATTGATTTGTCCTTTTAAAAGCTTCTCAAAAATATATAATAGTATGGGTCTATTTTAATAAACAACAACAAAAATCCTAATTTTTATAATTATCATCCCATCTACATCTTAACAATAAATCAAAATAAATATATAATTAAATCTATTTATCAAAATATGTATTGATAATTTCGCACCAAAAAAGTACCACCTACCTAGATTTATCTAACACAAGAACAAAACAGTAATAAATTATTATGCAACAAGCCTTTCAGCAAAAATCAAGTGTCGTATAAGAACTACAGTAACCAAGGAAATCAAAAGAACTGTTCAAACTGATTTCCATTTTGTTCTATGCATGCTTCGCACAATTTTCGTATTCGTTTTAGGGAATTAAGCAAAATAACAGGATAATTTTGTAAATAGCGAAAATTTTCTCTTGTTACATTTCCTAAATCTCGAACATTATCATAGTGGTCTTTGTAAATTCTATTTTCCAGATATCCCCATAGAAAGAAATCTAAAATTGACAAATCTGGGAACCTAGGAGCCATCTTATAGGTCCATTTGTTCCGATCCATTGATTGGTAAAATTATCGTCCAGAAATAATCTCATCATTCCAGAATTGTGTGCAGGAGCACCGTCCTGTTGAAAATAAATTTCGTTAATTTGCGCTAGAGGAACATCGTCAAGTAATTCAGGTATAGCTGCCTCCAAAATTTCTATATAGCGATTGGCTGTTAGATTTCCCTCAAATATATAAAATTTTATATGTGTTCCTAATATGAAGCAGGACACATTTAAACCAAACCTGCCCTGTTGGGCTGGGAAATATTTGGTGTTGATTTTCTTGGGACCAGAATCTGCTATTGTGCCTATTGAGTATACCAGAATTACTGAAATGTGCTTCGTCTGACCATATAACCTTCCTTTCAAAATCTCTAACCATATCGCATCTTTCTCGAAACCAATTGCAGAAGACTACCCGACGCTCTGCATCCCCTGGCTGTAAGTGCTGCACGAGCCTAAATTTGTATGGGTGGTATTTGTGCTTTTTTAGAATTTCTTGAACTCTAGTTTTTGGAATCCCTATGCTCTTTTCATTGGCCCTACAAGAGTTTGTAGGGTAAGCTTCTGCATTAACCAAAACCGTAATTTCCTCAGCCTCCCGATTTTCTTTATTATATGTTTTCGTACGAGGTTTGATAAATGATCCGTGATTAAGTAAATTCTTTTTTATCCGATAAAAAGTGGATATATTAGGTTGCCTTCTTTCTGGATATCTAAATAAGAATTAAGCAATAGTATTTCAACATACCTAAAATTTAACTATTTACCTGTTAAAATACATCTCAGAAGCCGCTTCAACATTTTCATTACTTAATATAAAACAAGCTAACATATCGCACTTTTCATAATGTTCGAAAGTTTGGTTTTCTTCCATAATAATACAAATATATTTTTACACAATAAATAAATACAAAAAACTAGCGCTATATTTTATATACGCGTTCAAAATTGGGAAATGTCATTTGCTTCCAAGAAAACAAAAGAAAACTGCATCGTTTTGCATGACCTACTGCAAAATTTGGGATGATAATTATAAAAATTAGGATTTTTGTTGTTGTTTATTAAAATAGACCCATACTATTATATATTTTTGAGAAGTTTTTAAAAGGACAAATATACAGGGTGTCCCGTTTAAAAAAACACAACTTTGGATCATATCTAAAAAATAACAACTCAAATGAAAAATATGACTACGCCACTGGGGCCAGCGTAAAAAACTGCATAAGCAGCAATCAACAATTTTTCCCTTTGCGTTAAGTTAAAGGATAACCGAGATACGAGGGGGGTCCCAAAATGCAAAATTTTCTATTTCGCCTTGTATCTCATAAACGAAGAAGGCTATGGAAATTTTGTTTACGGCTTCATGAGTTTCACAAAAAAATTAGCTCAGGTTCGTGAAAACCGCAAGGTTCTATCTTTAAAAATAAGCGAGATACCCTGCTTTTGTAACCAAATCCGGACACCCTGTACATATATACTCTTCTCAAAGATATATAATATACACATTTTTCATCATTGGATTTTGTTATAAAAAATATTTAAAATACTTAATCAAAATAGTCAGAATCGAGTTTAAAGTGTAATAATCTAATATGGTGTGGACAGTAAATTTTTTATAAAAAAACCAAAACTGTTTAGGCAAATAGGTATGTGGATGGTGCAGTTAAGTCACTTTTTGTAAATTAAATTAATGCGCCTGTCTTTTAAAGAAGCAAATTTCTCAATGATTTTGTCATAAAAGTCACCATTACATTCAGAAAGTTTAACTAATAACTCTTTTTCTATTGCCATGATCGACAGGACTGAGAGCCTATCTTGAGATATACTATTTCGTAAGTAGGTCTTTATTCGCCTTTAAGCACGAAAAATCTCTTTCGGCCTGTACACTTGTTAAGAGGATTGTCAAATTTAATGTCGCAAGTCGATATACTTCACAAAATACTGAAATTAATTCTAAACTATTAATTTGTTTAAGGAGTTCTTGAATATTGACTTTATAAAATTATTCATCTCGGTAAAATATGCTTAGCTCATTTTTGAGGCGGTCTTAGTCAAACATTTTTGGATACGTTTTTTCTAACGAATTTAATAGACTAATAGGGAATTCTGTGGCAAAGTCTTTGTATTTTGATGTATTAAGAAGTTTCACAAATTCCAATTAGTGTAAATCTTCAAACCTGATGTTAATTTGAAAAATTATACAGTCTAAAATTTCATAAAACAGATTTTTATATTTTTCCTTTAAATATGATGCTAGCTCATGCTACGGGTTTGTATACTACTGGGCAATTTTCAGCGCGCAGCTCATTTAATCGTTTGACGGTAATGTTCAATTGTGAAATGCAGAAATCAATTTCTAGGTTACTTAACTGAAAAACTTGAAACAGGATATCAGTAACAAAAAAAATTTCTTTAATGCAAAAATTAAAAAAGCAAATTCAAAATCGGAAAGGTCTTTCAGATACCCCTTGGCCATGTGTATAGTATCTGAGTCTAATTCTGGATTTTCAATCATGTCCCGAAAAACTAAGGTTAGTCCTTTCCAATTATTTGCAACCAAAATTAGAATTTTTGATCGAGAATACCACCTTGTATCACTTGCTTGCGGAACTCGTTTTTTTTATTATTTTGTCCAATATAGATATGCGTTTGTACGATTTATGGAAAAAAGCAGACAAACTTTTTAAAGTTGCGAAAAAGATTCTGCTTTCCTTAATATAATTTGAACCCTGTTGTAAAATTAAATTGAGACGATGAGCAGCACAATGAGTGTACATTGCTTGTGGGGCATCTGATCTTATTCGTGTTTGTAGACCGCTCAATTCTCCGGCTATAACCGCAGCTCCATCATAACATTGTGCTACTAATTTCTGTTTAAAATTTAAAGGTTCCAAGAATCTTACAATTAAGTTATAGAGTGCATTAGCTCTAGAATCCTCACTTATATCAAAAAAGCCTAAAAAACGTTCTTTTATTTCGGCTAATTTATTTACATGCCTAACAGTTACACAACATTGGGCTTTTGCAACTATATCCGTCGTATCATCTACAATTAATGAGAAAAATGTAGCCTCCGATATTTCTTGTTTAATAAAGTCTCTCATATGTTCGTCAATACAAAATATTAATTCATTTTGAATAGTTTTCGATTGTCCCGTAAATACATTTTTCTCTTCTAAATGCTTTACAAGTTCGGTGTTACGTTTAATTAAACAATTAAAAACTTCCTTAAAATTCCCTCTGTTAAAAGAAGATTCGGATTCGTCATGCCCCCTAAAAGCCAGTTCTTGTTTTCCCAGTAATATAGTCGTATCTATAACGTATGTCAAAAGCAAGCGGTTTTTCCTAACATCTTCATTGTACAATAATTTAGATAAACGAGCATTTTCGATTAGTGCATCTTTAATTGTAGTCATATTTTGAGACAAACGTACAAAACCTAAGGTATTTTGAATATGGTCTTTAGACCCTTCATGCATTTTAACCGCTCTAGAAAAATTTTTAAAATCAACGTATCCATCAGAAGTCCATACTGTTTTTGTTTTTCCCAGTATTAAGCAAGGCCAACAAAATAAACGCTGCTTAAAAACACTTCCACAAATCCAAGTGTGTGTTTGATACCATGACGTTTGAAATGATCGTTTATATTGTCGACCGTCTTTTTTATTACTACTTAAGGTACTTATCTTCGGCATGGGTCTATCTCGGCGAAGAATTTCTTTTTTCTCATCCTCGGGACGCCTGGAAAATGCCGCATACTGGTCGATTTTTGCGAAAACGTGGCAAAAAATAGAAACATCATTATTATTACTGAAAACTTATTTAATAAGGTTAGGTTAGGTTAGGTTATTTAATTTTTTTAATTTATTTAAAAAAAAATTACTGAATAGTGTAATGTTTGGTGAACTATTTTGACCCAGGGAAAAATATTATTAAGAAAATGTAAAAAAAAATTAACATTTTGAAATTAATTCCTATTCTAAGTTTTAATTAGCAAATAATTGCATCTATATCTATAGACATTTAAAGTTATGTATATTACGTAGGATTTTATGAAATTGATAAGAAGCGCATTAATATACAGGGTGTAGTCACAAAACAATGATTATTAAAAATATATAAAACATACTTTTCTGTGTTTACTGTCTAGTCATGTTTATCTCTAAGGCCGGATTTCACCAAATATCTAAACTGGGATTTATCATCTAATCTTTGATTAGATTAACATATGTCAATTAGTCATATCAATTATATTTTGATGGAATCTCGGATTTATTATACTTGGGTTAGTTGGTGAAATCCAGCATAAAACAAAACTGTAAATTAAATTTACTATGTCACCATTGTGCATGTAGTATAAAAAATCTACAAATAGGCTTACTATTTAGGTATTATGTCTAGAAATACTATCTTAAGTAAAAATTAAACTAAAACGATCACCAAATATCTAAACTTGGAATTACCATCTAATCTTTGGAATGACATTATGTCAAAAACTTTGTCACCTATTTTTTTGGCGGAATCACGGGTTTAAACCGAGATTAATAAATACAAGATTCCTTTAAAATAATGGACAACATTTTTGACATATGATTCTAATCTAAGAATTCTAAGATTAGCTGAAAAATCCCAGTTTAGATATTAGGCGAAATCAGACCTAAAATTTACTATCATTAACTAATGGAGTCTTAAATAATTCTAGTGCCTCAGGATGGAATGTTTTGATTTTTTTTTGTGGCAGTTTTCTTAAACTTGAGATGTACGGATCCGAGGAGACAAGAAGGCGATTTATGACATCTTTTAAATTATCCGTTCTGGAAGTTTTCCAGGAAAAATCCTCCCTATATTTTTTTATGTCCTTATTCCGCGCTTCTTATGCCTCCTCGGATAGTTGCCCTATTGGAATGAGGTAGGAGTTAATTATATCTGATCCGTGAAGTAGAACCTCATGCACTGTAACAGGCATTACAGACCAGGGGTATAAGGACACAAAAAGCTTGGCTGTTTCTAAAGCATATGTTTTAAATTTATTTACGTCAATATCAAATCCTGACGACAAAGTTTGCAAAATCACATGAAATAATAATAAAATAATTTTAGTTATTTCTGATACTATATCTGCATTCTCAAAAAATCTACGCGCAGTATTGCCATCATTAGAGCTTCCGAAACCTGGCTTCGGTTTGTCGACGATTAACCCTACCTGAGAACGAAGTTGTTCCTGGATACGTTTTTTTGACTCTAAAACATTTAGCTTATCTTCCGCACCTCTAGCTTGCCACTTTGAAATGCTCATTTTATAAGCTAAATGTAAAAGGCATTCAAAAAAACGTATCCAGGCGTGTAGTGTTGAAAGTCCATATTTAAAATTATTGTCATCAGTCGATCTTTGAATTACAGCCTCAATATTATTGAAGTCTCTAGATGTGGCCCCGCAAATATAACATTTTTGTGTTGAATTATTTGATGTTAGAGCATTACAAACTTTGCCGTCAATCATTGTGAGATGTAGTTCAAAATGTACTGTTATTGTTTTATTGTTAACAATATACCTAAAGGGAACAAGATTTTTAATTTGATTATCCATATTTGTCTTTTCCTGCATAGTGAGTTCTGTTGTCTCGCGAGCGAATTGTAACTTAAGTGGTCTACAAAACCGAGGGGATGAGGATCTTGGATTCTGCCAGATAATTGATTCAAAGTGTCTGGGTTTGTTGCATACCAGTTTAATAGGCACTAAGGATGTTAAAAATACACTACTGTCCAATTTATTTACACCCTCAAATCTTTGTTTATATTCTGATTGTCCAGAGGATCCATCGAACCCCCACTTGCACACTAAGCTCATATCAATATCCGTTTCATCAAAACCTTGAACCACTGATTCTTGAACTTGAATCAGTCTTTCACTGGTATGATTTAGTAGAGATTGCAGCGTAATTTCAGCTTCGGTGTCAGAATGAATATTAATTTGTGCAGGATAGCATCGCCTTTTTGATTCCAGAACTTCATCATATGCAGGAAACACGTCACAGTTTTTCTCCTTAACCTGATTTCTGATTAAATTATATTGGCTCTTGCTTAAGTTTGCTTCTATTATCAGAGAGAGAGCTTCATCACTAGTTAATTTAGAATGTTATTTTTTATTATTATTTAACGCAGTGCAATATTCTTCAGCTTTTTGTGGCACGTTACTTATATCTTTTAATATTTTGGAGGCCATAACATTCCCCTCTGCACGGAAACTCATTTGTGTTGCATATGCAAGTTCTTGTGTACTGGTTGCACTGCGAAGGTGGCCAGTTTTTAAACGTTTTGTTCTCTCACTGCTATCCTGAAAACTGATATTAGGGCGTCCTTTATGTCTGGTAATATGTTTTTGAAACTTAATAGTAAGGTCCAACCATTTAACGTACTTGCTTATAAAAGCCTCCTTTATCCGATGAACTGCTGCCCATTTACTTAAAAACTGACTTTTAAAACGTGAAATTTTAATTTTTGAACTTTTTGATACAGTTTCATGATTTGTAAGCTCTAATATTCGAGTATGTAAATAGGAAAATCTCGACTGGATATTTTTTTGAGGACAACTTTGCAGTATATTAAAGAGATCTCTATGACTTAAAACCACAATTTCTTCCATATCTGTAAAAAAATTGAAGAAGGCGGATAATAAAATTTTGAAATAAGACAATTAATGAACTTTTAAATTTAAAAAAAAGTATACCTATTTTTTGCAGAATTATTATAATCATGAGTTCATAACTTTATATCATTATTTTTTTTCTCAACGTTTTTGAACTTTGACAAATTAATTACACACCCTGCATAAACAGAGGAATTTAGCCAGATTTTATTTTCAACAATTATTTAGTCTATTTAATAAAAAAATACAGTAAAATATTCCATAACTAGTGATATAAAACTTGAATGTTATCATTCAAACACAACACTTGTAAATGCAAAGTTTAATTTTCGACCTAAAATGCAATTTTATTTTAAATTTTATGAAAAAAACTGCAAATATCTGCAAACTTTTGTTTTGGGATAATTAAGATAAGTATTCAAAGAGTTAAAAAAAAATATTTGGAACCGGGATCAGAAGCGGAACATAAACAAAAAGTCTTTTATATTATAGGTTCCTTAAAAGAAAGCTGCGATTTGAAGGCTTTCAGTTTTTTGTCCTAACTTCCCGCTAATATCCGATTATTATAAAAATCTTATGCGTATTTTGTGACTACATACCTCAAATTAACACACACCACAAACAATTTATCTAACCAGGTATTATTGTTTTGTAGCAACTATTAAAGCTTTACACTATTTTCACCTTAGAATTTTAATACTTATTAGGTGCAAATATTTCTGTTTTAACGTCGGCTGTCACTGAATGTCAGATGCTAGAAACATTTTTTTCACAGCCAACTTGTTGCTTGGACTATTGACCTTAAATTTAGGACATTTTGGCTAATGTTAAAAGAAATAAATTTTATGCATTAATGCCATGATTTAGAGCAAATCGACCAGTGTGTGCCGTTGTCAATAGTGACATAACGATATCGTGGACTGGATTCATAGTTCACCCGTTTCGTTTATTTTAAATTTTAATCACTAATTCATATAAACTACTCTATCAGTCTATCTACTCAATAATTAAACTAACGCAACGTCAAAAATACTTTAGATAGAGTAAATTATTGCCGAATAATCTCAATATCCACCCACTTCCCGCTCAATCTCAAACCGTTACCGGTAACAGTCAAATACGAATACCCCACACGCCCACGCAAATATCAACAAAAACAAAAACGGCTTGCATTTGGCAGCCGGATGCGCGATTGTCATTTACCGATAAATAATAATTATTTCCATTTATATTCAATCTGTGCTAACATTAAATGGCAACGTCTCAATCATTAAGCGAAGTTTTCATCGCCTCAAATGCAATAAAAAGAGATGGAATGAATCTACATATGCAACACGACCCTTTTCCCTCTTCCTCAGACTTATTAAAAATCCAAATACCATTCAAGTGTCCGAGGCGCAATTCGCATCGCCGCGTATAGGTAAAGTCGAATAAAAAAGAAATGATATTGCAGTTATTGGACATTGTCCTGTTGGTTAGTAAAGTAAAGTGTTTATTTGTGATTTACGCAAATTTGATGAAATTTTCACAGTGTTTGAGACAATTTTCAGAGAATAATGTATCAACTTGGAAAGAATTAATTTTGAAAATAAAAATGTATATTTATAGGAAAGCGAGTGAGGCGGCGCCTCAGTTGCCTCATCTGACGAGCAGCCGCTGTCAATAATGGTATCATGCAATAATTTAAGGGTATCCAAACTTTTGCATTTTTTACAATGAATTGTCATAACACGGCCTCGAAGTTGTAAGACTCTCACTTCCGAAGCTGGCAGGCCTGCACAGGCCTTACACAGACTTAACCTGCACACATCGCAAGCAAACGATTCTGTATTTTTCTCATCATAACTTGTACAAGGCATGCTTATTCGCCTGTTTGAAGGTTAGAGATCATTTTTACCTAATAACTTAATTAATTTAATTTTTCCCGGTATGACTTCAATTTATTTATTTATTTTATTTATTTATTTATTGCTTTATTGTTACAGAGTAGCATATAATAATTACAATTATATTATATTAAAATATAAAATGTTACCACTATCTCTAACAAAGGCAGAGTTCGCACTCACCGCTTTCACGGAGAGCAGCGCTCTTCCACTCAACCCAAATCTACGATGTAAAGATCCATTCGATGTCCTGTTGCTCCCAAAGGCTAATCACGAAGACTACTTTACAAATGTGGAAAGTAAATGGAGTATGATGGACTGCGCAAACATCTTTACTCGTGATAAGATAAAGACTGAAATGTACAAAACACCCTAGAAGCTCTTTACCCACATATAGCATATAAAACTACGTGTAAACCTAATGTAAATATAATAATGAACAATTTATACAGTAAAAAGCAATGAATGTAAAAGAGAGCAGGAGAAACATTACAATAGCAGATACCAGCAAATAGCGAGAAAAGCATAATAAAAATCCACAAACGATTATTTAACCAGTCCTTGAGACGTTTCTTAAAAACAATTAGCGAAAGGTTTTTGATATTCGCGGGAATTTCGTTATATACTTTAGCAATATTATAGCTAAATGATCCACAGAATTGAGCGGTTCTATGTGTTGGAATAGTCAGTTGGTCTTTATGCCGAATATTTATCGTATGGACTGAACTGCGAAATTTTAATTTATCGTAAAGGTATGTAGGCTTTTTCTTTGAAATAATTTTATAATAAAAGACTGAACAGTGTAATGTTCTGCGATCCACCATATTAAACCATCCCAAGCTCCTGAGGGACAATGATACGTGATCTCTCCTTTTAAGACCACAAATAAGCCGAATACAAGCGTTCTGAACAAGTTGCAGTCGCCGAGCGTCAGCCTGAATTATGTTAGGTCCATAAACAACATCGCCATAGTTCAAGTGGGAGAGAACCATAGCTTCGCAGAGAATTAGGTGACATTTCTTATTCAGTAAGTGCCTGTTAAGGTAGATCATTTTAAGGTTCATAAACGCTCTTCTGATAACAGCAGAGACGTGTTCCGAAAATCTCATTCTGCAATCCAAAACCAAACCCAGATTTTTTTGAACTCTCCTTTAAAGAAACGTCGATGCTGGGTAGGCATCTTAAGCGGGCTGCAGACCTTCCAAACAGCAACATGCACGACTTAGAGGCATTCAAAGTCAAGCAGTATTTTCGAGAGATGTTACAAAGAGAAGATAGATCCTGATTGATTTTATTGCATGCTTCAGTCAAGGTCATATGATATCTACAAAATCGCAGAACTTTAGGGAACTGAGAAGTGTACAGAGAGAAGAGCAAAGGGCCGAGTATGGAACCCTGAGGTACCCCACAAGTTATGTAGGAGGGTTCAGATATTTTTCCACACAGCTTAACCGATTGAGATCTGTTGTGTAAGTATGAACGTAAAAGATCTAATGAACCCCTCGAGAAACCCAAATAGTTTAAAAGAGCCAGCATCAAGCTATGATGTATGCGATCAAACGCTTTCGAGTAATCAAGCAGGACTAATAATGTCAGTCTGCCACTATCTGATTCAATTTGGATGTCATCTGTGACCTTAGTCAATGCCGAAACACAGCTGTGATTATTGCGAAATCCGGATTGAAACTCAGGGAGTATGGAGTTTTCCTCCACGAATGTCCTGATTTGACGGTCCCAAATTTTTTCTAATACTTTAGAGAGCACGCATAATAAACTAATTGGTCTCAGGTCTTGAAAGTCCTTAGGATCAGCTTTTTTAGCTAGAGGAAAAACGTGTGTTGACTTCCAAAGCGCCGGAAATGTGCTATGAGCTGTGCAAAAATTAAATATGTGTTCAATCACTGGAAGGATACGAGGGCAACAGTAAAGGAGGATATTCATGCTTATACCATCTGGTCCAACGGAGTTGGACTTTATTGAGAGGAGAGTGCGATAAATTTCTAGTTCATTTGTCGGTTCAAATGAAAATTGATTTCCTATTGACTTGTTATTTGCCAGATAATCCATTGTCTCTGCATCCGGATTTAGGTTGGAAATGGCACTCAAAAAATAATTATTTATCTTCTGTGGATCAGACAGATGCTCAGGCAGTTCATTATTGGGTCTTATAGTAATTATGTTCAGCTTCTTTACCTCCCTGCAGAACACCTTGCCATCACCAGAAGAGATCTTATATTCAAAATAGGCCCTTTTTTCTCTCTTAACTGCGTGGTTGATTTCATTCCTCAAAGCTTTATAGAAATTCCAGTCCTCAGGTCTCTTGTGCTGTTTAAATTTAAGTAAGGCTTTAACGCGTCTGCGCATGAGCAACTTCAAAGCATTGGTTAGCCAAGGTGCCGAATTCTTTGAAATACGAACGGTTTTTATAGGAGCATAATAATCAAAAAGACTCAGTATAATTGAGTTGAATCGAGAAATCTTTAAATCAATATCATCGGCGTAATAAACGGGCAAAAAGTTCATCAAATTTAAATCCTGGGTAAACTCGTTAATGTTAATATTATTAAGATTTCGGGAAGTATGTAAAACTTGGGTCATTTTTAATTTTAAACTTGGAATTAAACAGGATACAAGATGATGATCAGATTTTTCATTAGAAGCGGATACTTGGGAAATAATTTTAAATATGCTATTTGAGCAGAACAAAACATCCAGGAGTTTGGCACTGTGTGAAGTATATCGAGTTGGTTCCTTCACTAACTGACCTAGATCGAATGACTCCAGCAGCGAATAAAAATCTTTTGTGGACTTGTTTTCGAAATCTAGCATATCAATGTTTAAATCCCCTGCGCCAATCAAGAATTCGAACTCAGGTATCAAAATACCAAGCACAGTCTCCAGTTCTCCGAGAAAGTCACCAATAGAAGAGCCCGGGGGTCGATACAACGAGCCCACAGCATACCGGCGTTTTAAATGTTTTATTGATATCCATATCTGTTCAGTATGGTCAATGGCACCAAGAATAACGACGCTCGACTCTATGCAGTTGCGGACATAGATCGCAACGCTGCCTCCTCTGCCAGTAGATCTATCTTTACGATGCAGCCGATATCCCTGCATTGACACCAGATCATCTGTTACACCTGCATATAGCCAGGTCTCAGAGATCGTGACAATATCATACTTGTTACAGACAACGTCTCTAAATGTGTCAAAATTTGCTGGTAGCGAACGAGCATTAACGTGACATACCTTAAGAGCCATCGTCCTATACATAAAATAAGGTATTTATGTTTGATAAGAAGATAATAATTTCTGTTCAGTATTTATGCCAACAAAAAATATTTAAACATTGCGTTGTAATAAAAAATACAAATGCCTAGTGTTCAATAGTGAATGATGTACAATCAATACACACATATAAAGTATTTAATAAATCAGTCTTAAAAAAGGCGACGAACGCGTGGACGATAGAAAATACCATTCAATGATGGAGCAGTACCATGCAACTTTATAGACTTTACAATACTATTATTATTGGCAAATTAAAAGCAAAATGGGATTAATCTTTTTACACATTAAAATTATAAAAAAAAAACGTAAAAAAAAATAAAAATAGTCACAATAAAAAATGTAAAAAATGACAATACCTACAATTTACATAATATTATACAAATACAAAAAAAGAAAGAGAGAAAAAAAAAGTTCATCAATTGAAATATACATTTTTAACCGTGGTCCTTGAACGAGTAGTTCTCTTTGATGGATTTGTGTTTGCTGATATATCATCCTTAAATTTGCGCTTTGTACCGTTTAATTCGGAACTAGTTGATCTAACTTCTTCTCCCTGGTTTTGAATCACAGGCTGCAGAACCACAGATTGTATAACCTCTGCGTCGATGTCCTGATTGTTAGTAGCCTCAGCTGGTAATGCGGGCGTTATATGATTTATTACCAGATGGTTTTCGGATTTTTCGAGCTGTATCAAATCCTTGTATGTAAATTCATCACCATTCACAACCAGGATATTGTTCTTTATATTCGCGTCAAAATTATTTGATCGAGCTTTTTTTAGATGGGAGTATAGAACTTTACTTTGGTCGTAGTCCTCAGGTATTAAATCTTTTTTGACGTAAATGTTTGTACCTTTGAGCTCCTTAGATTTGCTAAGGATGTCAACTTTAAGGTTATAGTTTACGACTTCAACTAATAGGGGTCTAACTTGCTTCTCACGTGACTTTCCAATACGATAACTGTCTCTCGGATCAGCGAAACGACAATCAAGTCGCAATTTGTTATTAATTAAATCAAGGAGATTTTGTAAGTCCGAAAGTGGATTTGTTTCTTCTACTCCATAGAATATTAAGTTGTATTTTTTGAGTTTCCTCTCGCAGGTTAGGAGTCGCTGTTTTAGTTGGTTATTTTCCTCCTTCAATTTCAGATTGTCTTCTTTGATGGAGTCAATATCAGTTATTATAGTTGATTTTAGAGTGTGCAATTCATTCTTGATATCATTGTAATTCTTTCTGTTCTCCTCATTAGCTTCCTCTGTCTTTGCAAGACTAATTTTTAGAAGATCAAGTATTTCCTGGTTTGTGGGTTCACCCATGCCAGAAAGCAGCAACTCGCAGTACGACTCTGTACAGGTCGTATAATTGTACTGCGTGCAATAAGATGTACTAAATGATTTTTTGCTATTGTCTGTCTACCTAAATGTCGTGCTGATTTGATTCAAATTATATTAAAAACGAATAGTAAGTTTATTGTTGTACTCACAGGAATTACTAAATATGTCCTGATGAATGGCAGAAAACACTTTACGGTAGCAAATATATTAATTATCAGTGTAAACCAAGAAATTACCAAATTAGTCTAGGAGCACTTAATAAACACTCTTATTGGAAACACAGGACCGTACTCCACAAAGAAATTTGGGATTATTTTATATTTTAGGAATGCTTTTACTCTAATTAGTTGATTAAATCTTAAAAAAAAACTGCTTTTCGAACATTTCAATTATTTAGCGTGTTGATGTAAACATAACCGCGAATCATACATTATGTTAATCGTAGCAACTCTATTTTGTTCAATCCAGAATAATTTTTTTTCCAGAAAGAGAAATACGAAACAAATACTTACACATTGTTCTTTTTCTTTTTCGTCAATTATTTGAATGACCTGAGTGACAGTGTGTGTCGCCGCCAGATCCAATGAACCGACGTACACCTGGATGGGGTCGTTCATGTACGAATCGGCCAGACGTCTAACACCTACAAAATTAATTTTTTTTTAACTGCAATTCAAAACTACAAGCACCAGATTATAGCTCTACCAACTCACCTGGAGGCCAGGTGGCGCTGGTCATGATGCTTTGCCTCGTGGGCCTCAAAGAATACATGACTTTCCTGATCTGAGGCTCGAACCCCATGTCCAGCATGCGATCGGCCTCGTCTAGAACGACGTAGGTGACCGATCGAACATTAAGATGACCTAAAAAATACAGTTATTTATGGGTACAAAAAATTTCTTATAGACATATGTTCAAAACAGCTTTATTTTCAATATACAAGTTCACTATTTATAAGATATTTGCTGCTTCATTACTTGATGCAACTCTTATTAAGAAAGCAAACAATTCGATTTAAGAGATTAACCACACAGAAACATCAGCTTTATTTCTAAACGATTTATTTGTTGTTGGTCCTAAAAAAATTATATCGATTTATAATACAGAGTTCTTAGCAATTTTGAATTATCAAATTCCCTGACTTTTCCAGGTTTTCCCCGAAAATTTCAAGGAAATTCCAGGTTATATTTTGAGAACTTATATTTCTTATAAAAAAGCCAACAAAACTAATAAAACTAAATATATACTTGCGACATGTCATTATTATAAATTAAATTTAAAAAGATTATAGAAAAAACAGATAATAAGTATTGTCAAAAGCAGTGTTGTCGTGCGGGTCATACGATTTATCAACGACAAACTTTTTAAGTTTGTTTTTCTTTTATTACGTGTAATCATATTCTGAAGATGAATTAGATAGACCTATGATATTTTCATATGAAAAAAGGGGATAAACATATAAATACCAGCAGTTGCAAAAATCTTTGAGCGATGTCACTTCAAAGTCAAATTGACAAATCAGTGACAAAATGAGTAATAGAAAACAATTTTCGGGTTTTTTGCATCCACAAGCGAAAAAAATGGTATTAAAACTAATAAAATATTACGAAAATGAAAATTCACCGGCCAATATCCAGGAGACAGTAGCAAAAGCTCTGGGAATCGGTATAAGGACTGTGCAGAAAATTGTGCTTGCAAAAAGCATAATTTACTACCGAAGAAGATTAAGAAATGTACAATGTACAGGGTGTTCCAGCGAGGACTGAACAGGGACCTATTTTCGACCTTCCTTGTATTTTGGAAAAATTCAAAATAGCCAGTGGATGTATTTTTTCTTGTAGAATCCAAAAATGTCATCGAAAAAATATTTGAACCAGAAACAAAAGAGTTACGCTATGCATCAGGTGTTTTTTAAATGGAATGTATCGTTTTTTATACGATTTTTGGAAAGAGTGATTTTTTTTATGTCCGTTCTGATTAAAAGATTTGATTTTGCGATAGCTGTTTATATTACATTTTAATGTTTTACAAACTTAAATTTTAGCTTCACCTGTTTAAAATATACGATAGGTTGGTATAGGTGATCAAGGTAAAATGACGTTTGAATGCTTTGTCAATAAAAATTGACATTATTTTAATTATTGTCGAAGTCTTCACCTAAAAAATATATATTTGACTCTGATCGAAATGAAATACTCTTTGGACGAAAGACTACAGATTGTTATGCTATTTTACAAGTGCTAAGAAAATGCAAGAGAAGCAAGAAGAAGATTTATAGCAAATTTTCATAGAAATATATCCATTAATACAATTCTAAGGATAAAAATAAATAAAACTTTACATGATAGAAAAAGAAATATACAAAGAAGAAGAAATCGAGACCAGGCCATTATAAATTATTTTCAAGTTAATCCAACCAAATCTATTTCGGATGCAGTTCGGGAAGTTCAGTACGGTGGCAGTGTAAGGCGCAGAAGAGTTAACCGAGGGACTGTTCACAGGACTCTGAAAATTCATAAATTTAGGCCTTTTCGTATCCTTCCATTTCAACACCTAACGCACCGGCACAAAAAGAACTTCGCTTCCAATTTGTTTCTCAAATGGTAATTCGGCAAGAAAACGAAGACCCTGATTGATTCAAAAATATTGTGTGGACCGACGAAGCTACTTTCACAAGATCGGGAGTATTCAACAGACATAATAGTCAGCACTGGGCCGTTGAAAATCCAAAAAAGTTCCAGACTATTAAATTTCAAGGGAGGAATTCTATTCATGTTTGGTGTGGGATAAAAAACAATAAAATTTTGGGACCAATATTTTTTAACGGGACTTTAAATGGGCACAGATATTATGAGTTTTTAGAAAACGAAATTGAAAATTTTTTGGAAGACTTACCATTGGCAGAATATCAGAATTTAATTTGGCAACATGATGGGGCGCCTCCTCATGCCGTGCATGATGTGGTTCAATTTTTAAATCGGCGCCATAAGGAATGGATAGGGCGAAATGGAACATATGCTTGGCCGCCCAATAGCCCCGACCTCTCAGTTTTGGATACATTTCTTTGGGGCCATTTGAGGAACGTCGTATACAGACAACGAAACGAAAATATTCAAGAGATCATGGTAAAAAGTGTCGATGAAATAAACCGCCTTAACCAGGAAAATCATATTGTAACAGCAAGTTTAGAAAGGCTACAAAGGGGTTATCGATGTTGTTTCGAGAAAAACGGCGGTCACATTGAAAACTTATGTTATTAGTAGTTTTATTTTATTATTTAATAATTATTTTTTATTGAATTTCTTTTTCTATCATGTAAAGTTTTATTTTCCTCAAATAGGTTTTTTATCCTCAGAATTGTATTGATGGATATATTTCTATGAAAATTTGCAATAAATCTTCTTCTTGCTTCTCTTGCATTTTCTTGGCACTTGTAAAATAGCATAACAATCTGTAGTCTCTCGTCCAAAGAGTATTTCATTTCGATCAGAGTCAAATATACATTTTTTAGGTGAAGACTTCGACAATAATTAAAATAATGTCAATTTTTATTGACAAAGCAAAACGTCATTTTACCTTGATCACCTATACCAACCTATCGTATATTTTAAACAGGTGAAGCTAAAATTTTAGTTTGTAAAACATTAAAATGTAATATAAACAGCTATCGCAAAATCAAATCTTTTAATCAGAACGGACATAAAAAAAATCACTCTTTCCTTTTTTGAAATATATATTTGATTTTGAAATATCTTAAGAACGCTTGAACCTAGGTATAGGACATGCTACATAAAATAGCATTAAAATTCTCCGTAGAATCCAAAAATATCATGTTCCATTTAAAATAAGCAAGTTGATACTAACTTCCGGTTCAACCTGAAGTGACAGGAAGATGAAAATATTTCAAAAAAGAAGTAACCCTTGACCTTACCTTAATCCCAAAATTTGCAATTTTTATCTATATATATATATATATATATATATATATATATATATATATATATATATATATATATATATATATATATATATATATATATATATATATATATATATATATATATATATAAATAATATAAATTTTAATATAAAACCGCACAGAAATTGAAATTTCTGTTTCTCTTTTATTTTTGTACAGATGTGTCGTCTTGTGCTCCAAAGTAGGTCGCATCTAAAGCGATTTAGTTGCACCATAGTACCTACAGATGGCGCCACTGGTTGCCTATTTCCCTCGTCGACTTTCAAAGTCGAATGACATGACACCTTGTTTGTTTCAGGGTTTGGGTATTTTGGTTTTAATACCGATACCCCCCAAGGAAACTGCCTGATGAGCCTTGCCGGGGCAGATACCACGGTAGCAGATGGCACCTTAGCACCATAGCGTCATGTTTTGGTCGATTCTCGACAAAATGGTGAAGGAGTAATCCTTACCGTTACTGGTTTCGTTATATATATAAATATATATATATATATATATATATATATATATAATATATATATATATATAAATGGATATATATATATATATATATATATATAAATATATATAAATTTATATAAATATATATATATATAGCCTGTATTTTTCGCATGCATGGCCCTTAATTTTAGACAGACAGACTGACGGACAGACATACCTACAGCCAGACGGAATTGAGAAAACATGTTTTCCGGCATCTAGGGACCCTTAAGTAAGGGAAGTATTAACTAATTATCTTGTGTTTTTAACAAAAGTGTATTAATATTTTTACAAAATAATTTTTTTTGTTATCACAATACAAAAAAAACAAGTTTTCTTTACTCAGGGGTGGCCCGCATTTAAATAAATGACACTGTATAAGTGGTTAGATTCTTAGGTCAAGCGGGGCTCATAATTTTTGGTGATTGATAAAAAAATCTCACTTTCATTAAGTGGCTGTATAAACAGAACATATCCTGATTGTTCCACTGATTCGAACCGCCTTCCTACATATTTAGCGAATTTTCTTATTTAGTCCCTCGGCATTTAATATATAAAATAATAAGTGGCTATCCTAATAATACTGCTTAATATAATAAAAAAACTACTTTCTTTCTCCCTGTATATTTGTAAATAGCCCATCGAGATTTACTAGCTCGATAAAAGGATCACACAACATTTTGGTATTCACTGTGTTTTCTGATTTGATGCATAATGTTGGTGACCTTTGGACCCGCACGATAAGACCTCATTCGACTATATTTTAAATTTTTTGGTCTAAATGATAAAAGTTCACTTTCGGCTCTTTTTCTTCGAGATCAATTTCTTTTTCTTTTTCGAAGATTTTGGTTGTCAAGGGCAAGTTGATAAGTTCTGTAAACTTTTTTAAAACATACCCTGTCGGAAATAATACTACACTAACTATTTGATAAATTGTGTCATATATTTGTCTTTGGCAGATAATGGACTCCTCCAACAGATTTTCAACTAAAATATTTTTATTTATGGAAAACCCCGACTCAACGGCACAATTTTTAAAGTAGTCATTTTGTCCCAAGAAATTATAGAAAAATGTATCCAATCGAGTAGTTTGATTATATGTTTTGCAAAAATTTATAAATTCAGTATCTATAAAAAGCTGGCTATACTGTTGACGACTTTTTTCTGCAATTTCTGCGGAAATTATTTCTTCTTCGTACAAAAAATCCTATATTTCAGGCTCTTATAGGTGAAACTCCTTGATCAAGCATGATGTTTGGTTTTAAGCATGTTACATATTCAATAAACTTACATTTAAGACAACAACGCTCTATTAACTTCTTTATTTGATTTATCAAAAAGGTCTGACATTCCCACAAAAAATAAGTTTGCCCTTTTCAAGAACATTTAGGTCTTTTTTAGTGGCTAAAGGGATGTGAGAAAAAAATGTGAGTCTTGGTCTTAAAAACGTATCTTTTAAAAGCCTTTGTTGTCTTAGTAACTGAAACAATTGATGGAAGCTTAGCTTTTCTACCCATCTAATTTTACAAAATTTATAGGGGAATTTGGCACAATTTCAATTTGTAAGAGCCATAAAACTAGCCCTTCTAGCAGGTGAATCGTTATAATTTAAGGGATGTTAAATAAATTCTAGTTATATAACACATATGTTAAATATAATTATAGTTATATAAACTTATTTTCCCAGGTTTAGTATAAAATCCCCTGGCTTTCTGTTATTTTTTGTAAATTCCCTGATTTTTAGTCGGATTTCTGAATTACCTGACTTTCCCAGGTTTTCCAGATCGCTAAGAACCCTGTAATCATTGATATTATTACCAGGTGCACTGTTCACAGCTACACTCTTCTTTAATTTACGAATACATGCCTTTTCAATATGAAATCGTGATTATTTCTTATTCTTCTACTAACTCTTTCACTGTGACCCCTTAAGAACAAGTCCAATAGATTAAGATCAGGCGACCGAGGTAGTCATGAAATTAGCGATCTCTATCTAGGCAATCTCTATCTAGCCACTGGTTTGGTAATCTGTTATTTAAATGTTCCCTAAGAATTATTATAAAATGAGGAGGAGAATCGCCAAGAATATACCACATACTAGAACGCCTATTTCGAATAAGTCGTTCTTGAATGAAAAGTGAACAAGTTGCATCATCATTTTCAAGTGCAAAAAGCCCGGTCAAATGGTTTCCGATCCAAATGTTATTCGAAAGGGTCTTATTTGATTGTAGGTCGGTGTGAATTTTAATACTTTTTATCATCTTAACAGCTGAACTCAAAATATAAAGAAATTAAAAAAATTGACATACATTTGGTCTTGAAGCTTACAGGAGGGTGAGAACTGTTATACCAGTCATAAACGTTAGGTAACCCCGCAAAATCAAGACAAAAACTTACCAGCTTCGTTCAGATCATTCATCCTTCCTGGCGTGGCAATCACAATGTCTACACCTCTCGAAACTACGTCAACTTGTGCTCTCCTGTCACCGCCTCCGTAAACGCACACACTAAAATAAGATCAAACTGCAAAAACACCATCGTTATCAGATCCCCTGTAAACCTTTATCAAGAAAAAAAAATGTATGCAATACAGTTTTTAATATAAATTTTTTAAGTCATCATTGGAATCACAGTCAAAAATTAGCTTCAGTCAAAAAATTGTTAGATTCAAGAAAAATATAAAGTTAGTCACACTTATTTCTTAATAACCGGATACTCTCCGGTTTAGTGTAGAAAGAACGTTTATGTTCAGTTTTGACTAAAGCCAAAACTGCAAAGTAATCTGTTACCTGTATAAAATATATATGTACAGGGTGTCCGAATTTGGTTGCAAAATCTCGCTTATTTTTAAAAATAGAACCTTGCGGTTTTCACGAACCTGAGCTAATTTTTTGTGAAACTCATGAAGCCGTAAACAAAATTTTCATAGCCTTCTTCATTTATGAGATACAGGGCGAAATAGAAAATTTTGCATTTTGGGACCCCCCTCGTATCTCGGTTATCCTTTAACTTAACGCAAAGGGAAAACTTGCTGCTTATGCAGTTTTTTACGTTGGATCCAGTGGCTTAGTCATATTTTTCATTTGAGTTGTTATTTTTTAGATATGACCAAAAGTTGTGTTTTTTTAAATGGGACACCCTGTATATTTGTCCAGAAATTGATAATGTCTAAGATTTAGAAAATGAAATAAGAGAAAATTTTCGCTATTTACAAAATGATCGCGTTATTTTGCTTAATTCCCTAAAACGAATACGAAAATTGTGCGAAGCATGCATAGAACAAAATGGAAATCAGTTTGAATAGTTCTTTTGATTTCCTTGGTTACAGTAGTTCTTATACGACACTTGATTTTTGCTGAAAGGCTTGTTACATAATAATTTATTACTGTTTTGTTCTTGTGTTACATAAATCTAGGTAGGTGGTACTTTTTTGGTGCGAAATTATCAATACATATTTTGATAAATAGATTTAATTACATATTTATTTTGACTTATTGTTAGGATGTAGATATTGTTAACGACTGCATGCATGCCCTACTGCAAAATTTGGGATGATAATTATAAAAATTAGGATTTTTGTTGTTGTTTATTAAAATAGACCCATACTATTATATATTTTTAAGAAGCTTTTAAAAGGACAAATCAATTTCTGGACAAATATACAGGGTGTTCCATTTAAAAAAACACAACTTTGGGTCATATCTAAAAAATAACAACTCAAATGAAAAATATGACTACGCCACTAGATCCAGCGTAAAAAACTGAATAAGCAGCAATTTTTCCCTTTGCGTTTTTAACCGAGATACGAGGGGGGTCCCAAAATGCAAAATTTTCTATTTCGCCCTGTATCTCATAAACGAAGAAGGCTATGAAAATTTTGTTTACGGCTTCATGAGTTTCACAAAATATTAGCTCAGGTTCGTGAAAACCGCCAGGTTCTATCTTTAAAAATAAGCGAGATACCCTGCTTTTGCAACCAAATCCGGACACCCTGTAAAGGGTGTCCAATTTTGGTTGTAAATGCAAGGTATCTCCGTTATTTGCAAATATTTAGGGTTGAGGTTTACGCGACACCGTGCCACTTTTTTGTCAAACTCAAGCTGCCGCAATCAGATTTTCCATAGCCCGCCTCGTTTCGGAGATACAGGGCCAAATTGAAAAAGTTGCATTTTGGGACACCCCTCGTATCTCGGTTATCTTCGAAAAGGTAAAAACTGGCTCTTATAGTTTTTTCCGTAGAATCCAGTGGCGTAGACAGATTTTTACTCGGGGCCGTCGTTTTTGATACGTGACCCAAAGTCACTTTTTACGGAGTCCTATTCGTCTTATTATCAGCTTTTCAAAAATATGTGGTTATCTATACTTATTTTAAAAAATAAGGCCGCAATTTAGGTTTGTAATAATATCTACTATATTTTTCATAGTAAGCCATGGACTGATTGTCAAAAATGGCTTTGTCATAAAGTAAATGAAGTTTTGATGTTAATACTAATAGACGTGTTAAATTAGTCGCTCTGATTATTACTTTCTAACAAATGGCTGCAAATCAATTATTTGAAAACTTTGAGCAATATGATATGCTGACCTGTTTCATAGAGAGTCATGAAAATATAAACGCTGCTTCTGAGCTTTATTTCATTAGGTAATGTTTTATTTTCATAATTATTATTGCAATTTTTTTTAAAACTTAAACTTTTATTATATAGATATGCGGAAAGGAGGCAGCCAAATAAATTAATATTCTATAGGCTGTAATCGAATTTAATAAATTTTAAGCCCAGATCAAAGAAATATAACAAAGAGAATCGTGAGGCTGATGAGATTAACGTCTTAGCAAGTGTAAATGTAACGCCTGTAACGTCCTGTAGAAAACTAGAGAATGAAGTGGGTGTAATCAAGTCTCGGGTTCAAACGATTTTAAAGAAACATAAGTATAAACCTTATAAAGTCAGAGTTGTGCAAAATCTACATCCTGGAGATGCAGAACGACGTATTGATTTTTTCCAGTGGTATTTACAAAAAATTAATACTAATCAAAATTTTGTAAGGGCGGTTATATGGTCCGACGAATCGTATATAAGTAGTGCTGGAATATTTAATAGGCACAACACGAGACACTGGTCACCTAAAAATCAACATTTGATATTTCCACGTGAGCAACAAGGAAGATTTGGCTTGTTTTGTACCAGGAACCAAAATAAAATTTCATATTTTTGAAGGAGATCTCACTGCTAATCGCTACCCTGAAATATTGCAAAATATATTGCCAGAAATCATAGAAGATGTCCCTTTAGCACATGTGAATCAAATATATTTCCAACAAGACGGAGCTCCAGCACATAACTCCCAAATTGTGAGGCGGTATTTAGAAGAGAACTTCCCCGAACGCTGAATTGGAACGCACGGACCTGTCCGATGGCCTCCTAGGTCGCCTGATCTGTCCATATTGGACTTCTTTTTATGGGGTCACCTATTTAATTTTTCGTACCAGACATAACACAGTTCAAGACCTGCGTAACACCACTGAGCGGGCATTTTTGCAAATACAAGCACGCAATGTAGTCATTTCAAATGCACTGGATAAAATTGCAAGAGTGTGTGAGATGTCTAGGAGACAATGGGAATCAGTTTCAGCAGTTCTTTTGGACATGGCTAATTACGAAAAACAGATATACTTAATATATTCTTAAAAACTTAAACTGCAGCCTAATTTTTAAAATAAGTATAGATAACTATATATTTTTGAAAAGCTCATAATAAGACGAACAGGACTACGTAAAAATATACAGGGTGTCCCATTTAAAAAAACCGTAACTTTGGGTCATGTATCAAAAACGACGAGCCCGAGTAAAAATCTGTCCACGCTACTGGATTCTACGTAAAAAACTCTATAAGAGCCAGTTTTTACCTTTTCCATACGTTAAAAGATAACCGAGATACGAGGGGTGTCCCAAAATTCACCTTTTTCAATTTGGCCCTGTATCTCCGAAACGAGGCGGGCTATGGAAAATCTGATTACGGCAACTTGAGTTTGACAAAAAAGTGGCACGGTGTCGCGAAAACCTCAACCCTAAATATTTGCAAATAACGGAGATACCTCGCATTTACAACCAAAATCGGACACCCTGTTTAGTGTGAGTCAACGATTGGAAAAAGTAAATTTAACTCGAAACAGGTAAAATCTGGAAACAAACTGTTTGTGCTGTAGGATATACAGGGTGGTGCAACCAAGATGGGGTGGACGATTGTGGACAAACGGAGAGGAATTTGAAAAAACATTTTTGGGATATGATTGATAGTCAAGAACGTGTTTTAAAATTATACCCATTATACAGGGTGGTCTGAAAAGTTCGTGGTGAACCAAACTTGTGTTTTTTTAAATGGGACACCCGGTATATTATTATTTTAGTTGATTTTCCTATTCGTTACGATCATTTTGATATGAGGTTTGTTGGGTCTAAAATTTATACCAAGGGAATGGGACGAGGTTAAAGTGGAAAAAAGGGTTATACTCCGGCCATTTTTTGAAAACAATTGAAGCAGGTATGGAAAAACCAAATATTCTATAAAATGTATTGTATCTAGGACTACAATAATCGCTTGTAAATCTTTCAAAATTATTCACTGTTATACAGGGTGGTCAAGTTTTGCAAATTTACCTTGGATTGAATTTTTTTAAATGGAACACCCCATATATTTTACTGTCATATTAAAGATAACATCGCCAGCTTTCAGAAAATACCCTATTTGATATCTTTCTAACCAACAGTTTTTTAGTAAATTAACCGTGAAACCAAAATTTACTCATTCTAACAGAAACGGTATTATTTACGTTGCTTAAATTGACTACCTATAATATAAGGAGGCCATGATATAATCATAAATGAAAAGAAAGATTGACATTCTTGTCAAAACCGCAAAGTGTCAGAGAATTGGCATTAATTACCATTCTTTTTTGACGATAAGCCGAGAAATTGTTAAGTAACAATGAGTTTGAGTACTCCAGAGTTGATAAACATGACTTTTATGTTGGGCGAGTGTCAAAAAAACTCTTTACTAGCAAGCAGGGTTTATGCGGTACGATATCCCGATGCCGAAAAAAAACCAAGACCTGAAGCTTTTGCAAGTTTATTAGAGAGGTTTCAAGAAACAGGCAATGTAAAGTAATTAATAAACCAGTTACCAATGAAGATAATGCTTTGACAGCGTTATTAACAGTGCAAGAAAGTCCACACACAAGTACCAGGGAAATTGAGAGAGCTACTGATATTGAACGCACTAGTATTAAACGGATTCTGAAACAACATAAATATCATGCCTACCACATTGAATTACACCAAGAACTGTATGATCGCGATTACGTCCAACGACAAGAGTTTTTCAATTTGGTTTTTAAATACAATTTGGAATAATCCAGGATTTGTAGATAGAGTGCTGTTTTCAGATGAAGCAACTTTTAAAAGCAACGGCTTGGTTAACAAACATAATATGCACTATTATTCAACCGAAAATCCACATTGGATTCGTCAGGTGGACCATCAGAATAAATGGTCAATTAATGTTTGGGGAGGTATAATTGGCTCTCATGTTATAGGACCATATTTCTTTGAAGAGCATTTAATGGGAGAAGTCTATTTAAATTTTTTGAGAAATGAGTTGCCCATATTGCTCGAAGACTTACTTTTAATGTTAAGAAATTCCTTATGGTTCCAACATGGTGGAGCACCCCCGCATTACCATAGGCATGTAAGACATTTTCTCAATAATTGGAAAGGAGAGCATTGGATTGGGCGAGGTGGACCAGTTAAGTGGCCTGCGAGGTCACCCGATTTAACGCCACTAGATTTCTTTTTATGGAGACATGTTAAAGAAGAAGTTTATAAAGAGGTTCCAACCACAGTGGAAGATATGAAGTTGAGAATAATAAGCAGTTTTCGCAACATTTCAGACCTGACTTTGAGAAAAGTGAAACTTTCATTTATGGATAGACTCGAAATGTGTCTTCAGCAAAACGGTGGTTTAGTTGAACATCTTTTATAAGTTTTAATTACATTGTTTTTGTTGATTTATATTAAATTTATTTTTTTTTTGTAAAAAAAGATCTGTTATTAATACTGTCAAAGCATTATCTTCATTGGTAACTGGTTTATTAATTACTTTACGTTTTTTTTGAAAGCAACATTTCCTGTTTCTTGAAATCTCTATGATAAACTTGCAAAAGCTTCTATCTTGTTTTTATTTCGGCATCGCATCATCAAAGAACAATATTTATTTATTTACTGATGACAATATTCTGACACTTTGCTGTTTTGACAGGACTGTCAATCTTTTGTTCAATTTATGATGATATCATGGCCTCCTAATATTAAATTGTCCATTTTAACAACGTGAATTCAGAGTAATTCGTGTTAAAATGAAGAAATTTTGATTTCACAGCTAATTTACTGAAAAACTGTTGGTCAGAAAGGTATCAAATATGGTATTTTCTGAAAGCTAGTAATGTTATCTTTAACATGAAAGTAAAATATACAGGGTGTTCCATTTAAAAAAATTCAATCCAAGGTAAATTTGCAAAACTTGACCACCCTGTATAACAGTGAATAATTTTGAACGACTTACAAGCGATTATTGTAGTCCTACCTGCTTCAATTGTTTTCAAAAAATGGCCGGAGTATAACCCTTTTTTCCACTTTAACCTCGTCCCATTCCCTTGGTATAAATTTTAGACCCAACTAACCTTATATCAAAATGATCGCAACGAATAGGAGAATCAACTAAAATAATAATATACCGGGTATCCTATTTAAAAAAACACAAGTTTGGTTCACCACGAACTTTTCAGACCACCCTGTATAATGGGTATAATTTTAAAACACAGCGTTCTTGACTATCAATCATATCCCAATTTTTTTTTTCAAATTCCTCTCCGTTTGCCCACAATCGTCCACCCCATCTTGGTTGCACCACCCAGTATATGTAAGTCGTGCTTATTTTAAAATTATTTTAAATTATACGGGGTGCGTCAAAAAATTAGGGCAACTAAAAGTTGTATTTTTTTTAAACGGGACACCCTATATTTGACTTGATTTTTAAATTCTACATAAAATTCTAACATTTTTTGTATTACATGTTATATGGCTAAAATTGATACTTTCTTAAATATTTAGCTTTAAACAAAAAAAAAATTAAATTTGATGGGCATCTATGATTAGCAATATAACGCCTAGTTGTGCCATTAAAAATAAAATATTTTGCTTCTGCACAAAATAAGCATGGAATAAAAGACTGCTTTCGTAATATCGAAGATATTACATACAGGGTGTCCAAATTTAAATGCCCAACTTTAATATTTTCAAACAAATTTATTTCAGTTTTTTAAATGAAATGTCAAAAAAGTGTTGTTAGTCTTTCGTATTCTCGTCTAATTTAAAATGAATTTTTCACAAATTGAAATGATAGAGATGGTCTAAATATTGGGTGAAGCTCAATAAAATTGCCTTCTGGCCAAAAGGCTATATGAAGCAAAATATCCGGATCGACGCGCGCCTTCTAAACTGGCCTTTCAAAATGTCATGGAGAAACTTGATGCAGTTGTCAATAAAATTGCTACAAATCAAGATAAAGAGTTGGAAATTCTACTTCATATAGAAGAAAATCCCAGTTTAAGTAGTCGACAACCTGCTAGTTTATCTGAGACATCACAATCTACGGTAAGCAGGACCACAAGAAGATGTAAATATCATCCATATCGTATGGAATTACAACAAGAGTTGCACGATGAAGATTTTGAAAGGCGTGTTAACTTTTGCAACTTAATGAAAAGGCGAATAGAAGCATATCCGGACATTTTAGCGAATATCATGTTTTCCGATGAAGCGGCATTTAGAAGCTATAACAGGCATAATATGCATTATTATGCAATAACAAATCCCCACTGGGTACCAGAGGTACAACATCAAAATCACTGGTCATTAAATGTTTGGTGTGGAATCATTGGAAACCATATTATAGGTCCGTATTTTTTTAATGAACCACTTAATGGACAAAGATATTTAGATTTTTTGAACGTTGAGCTGCCTATTCTTCTCAGACCACTCAGCATAGAAGAAAGAAGAGACATGTGGGTGCAGCAAGACGATGCACCTACTCATTACCATCGGGACGTTTGTGAATTTTTGGAATTTTAATCAAAAATGGATTGGTCGTAGCGGTTTTATTGAATGTCCACCCAGATCTTGCGATATAACTCCATTAGATTTTTTCTTGTTGTGTTATATTAAAGATCGTGTTTACAACCAACCGCCTACAGCAAGGGAGAACATGCAAGAACGAATCAGGGATGTATGCACCACTATCACCAGACATGCTAGTTAAAACTAGGCAAAATATTATTAAAAGGTTCATGTGTGTATTCGTGAAGGCGGTCGCTTATTTGAGCATCTTTTAAAATATAACTATGAAAACATTTGATTTAACTTTTAAAAGCGATTTTTTGTAGTCTGACAAGTGTTTTTTCTGTATAACTTTAAAAATTAGTACCTATTAATATAAGTTTTCGACTATCTTAATTGAAATGTATTCTTTTACAGAAGTGTATTTACTTATTTGCAAACTAGACGAGTATACCCCTTTTTTAACACAATTTTTAAAAATTTATAATATTATGCCAGTTCACGAATCCTTTGCTTTGAAATGTAAGATTCATTCCAAAAACATAATATTGTCTAAAATGTCGGAAATGGCCCTACTCGCCTTATCATTGGGTTACAAAACTTAACACGGATTTTAAAATCTTCAGCGTGTAACTCTTGGTTTAATGTAATATGAAATGGATGATATTTATATTTTCCCGTAGTCTTGCTTACTGTAGATTCTGATGTTTATTTATTTATTTATTTACGGGCTATGCCCAATTTAATTAACATTTAAGTACATATAATATGTTGCGTTAAATACAATCTTAAATGTTCATCTAATACATCATCCTTAAAGTTATTAATTAATTTGAAGAGTTTTGAGCTGCCTTTCAAAGTGAGACATACTACCAAAAAAATTTAGTTCCGGATACACATTTGCCAATCTCGGTACACGCGACAAAAAGGTATTTGTTCCATAGTTAGTTCTACTCCGAGTTACTAAAAACGTCGCCGTCAATCTGGTATCTCTAGTGGGGGCACGAAGTCTAGTTGTGCCAGACAGAAGATGACTGCAGTCCACATAATAATTAAGAATCTTATACAACATTTTAAGATCCCTTTTGTCACGCCTGACAGACAGTGGCTCAAGATTGAAAACAGAGTACAAAGTATCATAATCAACAACGTAGTTCTCAGAAAGGGGAATGTTGGATTTATAGCAAAGATAGCGGACACATTTACGTTGCACCTGTTCGAGAGCTTTTATGTATACCGTATACTGGGGGCTCCAGACCGATTAACAGTACTCCAAAAGTGGTCTACCCAAAGCACAGTACAACATTCTAATTGAGGCAACATTACTGAAATCCCTAGTGCACCATGAAACCAAGCATTTTCAGAGACCTCGGGACTATCTGTGACAGGTGTGGTATAAATGTCAGAGAAGAATCAAAAGTGACACCCAGATCATCGAATTCAGTCAACGTCTCAAGGTATGTCTTGTCAATATGGTAATTATACCAGATGGGGTTGTGAACTCTTGAGAAACAAACCACTTTACACTTAGAAGCATTAAGCTCCATGCCATTTAGCCTACACCACCCAATGAGCCTATCAAGATCTGCTTGTAAACCCTGGCACTGGTTTGTTGATGATACCTCGACAAAGAATTTCAAGTCATCGGCAAAACAAAGAAAGGTGCTGTTTGAAAAGCAATCTGAAATATCGTTTAGAAATAAATTGAAAAGCAGGGGTCCCAGATGCGACCCTTGGAGGACACCAGAAGGAATTTTGATTTGCATAGAGTGATTGTTATTTACCTTAATCACTTGGGAACGATTAGACAAATAGTCAGCAATCCACAGGAGAAGGGTGCCAGAAATTCAATAACTGTACAGCTTGTTCACTAAAACACGATGATTTACCCTGTCAAAGGCCTTGGAGAAGTCGGTGTAGATTGAATGAACCACACCACCTCTCTCCATCGTGCTAGAGAGATAATCGCTGTAAGCAAATTAAGCTCTGTCGAACGACCAGGACGGAAGCCAAACTGTTGATTCATTAGAACACCATTTAAATGAGCTGTCAAATGCCTGGTAACCAGGCATTCAAACAGTTTTGGTATACAACTCAGGTTACATATGGGTCTGTAATTGGTGACGTCGTCCTTTTTGCCCTTTTTATGAATGGGTATGACATAACTAACCTTCCAGAATTCTGGAAAAATTCCTGTCTGAAGGGAAGCCCCAAAGATGAAACACAATGGACGTGATAGTACAAAGCTACAATTTCGGAGAAGACGAGGAGGAATGCCATCCGGTCCAGGCCCTTTAAAGATGTTCAGACTATTCAATTCCGTAAAGATATCGGAAATTGGTATTTCGCAATTATGGATATTCAAGTTGCTCAGGGATGTTATTGGTGGAACATTACAGGTTTCATTAGAATAAACAGTCTGAAAGTACTCGGCAAATAAATTGGCCATCTCTACACCTCCGTACACTATTTTACCGTCATAAGACACTTGGGAAGGCAGCTCGTTGTCCGTGCGTTTAGTATTAACAAAGTTCCAAAATTTTTTGATATTATTATGGGTTAAAAGCGATGATTCAGACTCGTGAACAAAGTCCATGTAAGATTCACGTGATGCCCTTTTGCATTGAGCTCGGAGTTCAGAAAACTGGATATAATCTGTAGGTAAACCGCTTTTCTTCCATCTACAATGTGCCATCTTCTTCTGAAACAACAAGTTTTTTAAGTGTGCAGAAAACCATCTCGGGAACCTTCTGCTTGATATTTTCTTCTTTGGAACCAATGCGTCGATTGCAGTATACAGTATGTCATAGAAAACATTGATCATATTTTGTACAGGTAAGGAGTCAAGCAATCGATCCCAATCGACAAAACCAAGATATTCAGATAAGGCATTATAGTTAGCAGAATTGAAGTCGTAATAGTATAATTCAGGCTGGGATGAATAGTCAATGGAGGGTGGAAAACATCTGGAGGGATGATGGAATCTTCAGTATGCAATACAACATGATTTGCACTGTGTGAGAAAACCAAATCCAATATTGAGCCCTGATGATTAATAATGGTGTTGATTTGGAATAAATTGTGAAAAGCGCACATATTGGAGATAGTTTGTATAGCTTCAGACTCGTGAGATTGTGCATCACGGCTCGGAATGGAGGTCGAGCTGATGTTATCGGACTCCCAAGAAGCATTTGGTAGGTTAAAGTCTCCAAGCAAAAACACATCATGGTCTTTATATTTTTCAGAGATTCTATCCACGTTTTCAGAAAATTGTAGATACTTTTCAACGGGCGATCTCGGTGGTAGGTAGACGGCACCAATGATTAGTTTCGTTGACCCTGAACCAACAGCCACAAATAATTGTTCGATATCCGTCGACGACTCACACAAAGTGGAATTGATACCTTGTTGAACCGCCACCAGAACTCCGCCGCCCCTTTCAGCACTGCTTGTTAGGCGAGAACGGTCTCGTCGATAAACAGTGTAGTTGAATAGTCCAGGTTCCGAGTTAAGAATGTGATCCGATAGCCAAGTCTCAGTGAACACGAGGATCTGAAATGAGCTTACAGCAACTGCACTGGCCAGAGAATCAAGCTTTGTACGCAGTCCTCTCACATTTTGGTAGTATACCTCCAGCCCATTAATATTTGGGAGAGAGTACAGCCCCGCATTTAGTTTTTTTGAATTATGCGTGGTATTCCATCTTTGTAGCTGAGACGAATATCCTTCTCACCCGAAGCTAAGCGCCGCTTAAGTTCTTCACGCACCTTTTTATCCGTTTCTCTTTGGTTGAAAGTCATATCCAGACCGACAAATATATTAGTTCCCTTCAATTTATTGACGATTCCTAATCAGGGTGAACACATTAAATGGGGATTGTAGAGTTATCTTTAAAGGTCGTGCATTATTGCGGTTACCCTTTCCAACTCAAGAAAACTTCACTATGCCAGGTTCATTATTAGTTAACTTATTCAGGACAGATCGAATTTTGGTTAAATCATCGTTTTCATTATCTTCAGTGAGATTATACATCATTATATTATTCGATCTCCTCTGACGGTCCTGTAACTCCCTCAAGACATCGTCATTACAACATCCTGTTGCAGAATGGTCAGGTCCATCAGAAGTGTCTCGTGGTTGCTGCTTAAGTACATCAACCTCCCGTCTAAGCTCTTCAATCATCTTGATCAGTGACGGGACCTGCATAAAGCCTTTGCGACAGTCTTCACAGAGATATCGAAGAAGTCTAGGACCCTTCAATTCGATCACCCTAATCTCAGAGGAGCAAAGGCCGGAACACTCTTTCTTGTGAAGTGGTCTAGAGCAGCTATCACAAAAGATCATATGGGTTTCTGTTGTGTCCATCTTTTTGCAAACTATACAATGATATGACGACATGGTTCCAAGTTCGTTCAAGTTAATAAATCTCGTACAATGAGCTGGCCTATTGCCGGGACAGAAATGGTAGCTGAGGCCCAAGCAGTTAATGCCAGATTAGTATAGTGAGCTGGTCAAACACCAAAAGAGGATGAATCGCGGACAGTTAATGCCAGCAAAAACGGAGAGTTGATGTGATGTGATGATGTTAAAATCTTAAGGTTATTAGATCATTTTTTTTTTGTAGCAATTTTATTAACAAATTATTATATTACCTAAATTTTCATTGGATTAATTTTAGATAATAAACTATTGTATTTATATTAAATAATTTTGTTTTACTGACAGCTACTATGGCTACTTTGATCGAGTTGGTAATTTTCTAAATTACGCAAAAAAGGGAATTTTAAAATATTTCGAAAAACATTGAAGATAGATATATAGGTAATAAAAGTTGTAGATTTTTTTATGCTTAAAAAAATAAATAAAAATATACAGGGGGTTCCATTTAAAAAACTGAAATAAATTGGTATAAATATGTTAAAGTTGGGCATTTAAATTTGGACACCCTGTATGTAATATCTTTAATATTACGAAAGCAGTCCTTTATTCCACGCCTATTTTGTGCAGAAGCAAAATATTTTATTTTTAGTGGCACAACTAGGCGTTATATTTTTTTTTTCGTTTAAAGCCAAATATTTAAGAAAGTATCAATTTTAGCCATATAACATGTTATACAAAAAAGTGTTATAATTTTATGTAGAATTTAAAAATCAAGTCAAATATAGGGTATCCCATTTAAAAAAATACAACTTTTAGTAGCCCTATTTTTTTGACGCACCCCGTATAATTCAAAATATTTTTAGAATGAGCGCGATTTACATATGTATCCCATAGCATAAATAGTTTGTTTCCAGATTGTACCTGTTTGACGTAAATTTACTTTTTTCAATCGTTGACTCACCTGATATGTACAGGGTGGTCCATCCCAGCTCCCTTCTTCTGTAGCTCACTTATCCTTTGACTCATGAATTTTAAATTTTGCACAACTCATATGTATATTAGGGCGCATTTTCTAAAAATATTTTTGATTATACAGGGTGACCCAAAAAAGTGTGACGTCACAATGACATATTTTTTAAATTAGATGACCTATATTTTTTTACATATTTAGATGGCTTCCATAGTTGTTTAGATTATCCTAAAATTTTATTGGTTTCGATCGGTAAATAACGGCTTAAAAAAATTAAATGTGAAAAAAAGTGAATTTACACCACTGGTTAAAAAAAAATTATAAAAATTCAAATATTGCCTCGACATAAGAATCAAACTGGGAGTTTATTAAATAAGGTTTGACAATCTCGCTGACCAAATTTAAACGATCTAAATTATACAGGGTCTACAAAATTAAGTGTCAAAATTATCAAACTTCAAAGTGCATTTTCTTTCTTATTTTAAAAGTCAACCCTATACTTTAACTTTTTTGTAAATACATCTTTATCAAAATTTCTAATGTATTAAAAGATATTCGCCAAAAACTGGTAAAGCGTCCTATTTTAGCAGCCATTTTAATGAAAAGTAATCCAAGGTGGCTTAGATTATTAAAATGAATGACGTAGAATTCAATCAAAATGACAGGAGAGTCTTTTTGACAAATTTAAAAAATTATTTAGTTTACAAACGGGTTAATATTGTTCTTGATCATAATTATTACAAAGTATTGCGTTATTTTTTTCCAGTAGTATCCAGTTGTTTATTGTGGTTATAGTTGTTTGCAGTTTATTTCAAGAAGTTATTTTTTTAAGTAGTTTGTTAAGTTGTTCACGTTTTGCATAAGTATTTTTACAATGACTTATACAAAAAAGAGCTAGTAGATATGATTTTTGTGTTGGGAGAATCTCAAAAAAATAGCTTTTCGGCTATTTGGATATACGCGGAGCGATATCCTGAATGAAGACATCCCGATAAGAAGCCTGCAAAACTTTAGATAGATTTATTCAGACGGGAGATGTCAAATACTCAAAACCTAGTAGAAATAGGCCAGTTCAATCTGATGAAAAGGAACTGGATGTGCTACTTCATATCACAGAAACCCCTTCAATTAGCAAAAGGGTATAGCGAATGTTAGCAAAACCACCGTTCAACGTGTTTTTAAAAAAAATCATTTTCATGCCTACCATATTCAGCTTCACCAAGAGCTTTATGAAGAAGATTATGAGCATCGGATAGCGTTTTGTAACTGGGCACAATCCAAAATCAGAGCAAATTTTGAATTCTTCGATAAAGTGCTCTTCTCAGACGAGGCTACCTTCCATAAAAATGGATTTGTGAATCGCCACAATTTTCATTACTACTCCGATCATAATCCAAGACATATTCGGCAGATGGATCGACAGCACAGATGGTCTATTAATGTGTGGGGGGAATCATAGATTTTATTATCGGTTCTTATTTTTTCGATGGGCATTTAAATGGGGACATGTATTTAAATTTCTTACAACATGAGTTGCTCCGTTTATGTCAACATCTACCCAGACCCGTAAAGGAGGGCATATGGCTACAACACGACGGCGCTCCAGCACATTATTCTTTACCGGTCAGGCACCATCTTGAGGTAGCCTCTGGATCGGAAGAGGAGGGCCAATTAGATGACCACCCCGTTTACCCGACCTCACCAAGCTTGATTTCTTCTTATGGGGCTATATTAAAGAAGTCGTTTACCAGGAGCCCCCAACAACACCAGAGAACATGAAGCTGCGAATTCAAGACGCATTTCGACAGGTAACACCGATATTTTAAGGAGAGTGGCAGCATCTTTTCATACTCGTCTTCGTTTGTGTTTGGAAGAAAACGGAAGACACATTGAACATAAGTTCTAGTGAAAAAATTAGATTAAATATAGTTGAATTTAGTATAGTGTCTCAAATGTGATACTTAAATAGCAAATTTTCAATTTTAATGTCAAGATAAATGATAATTTATAATAAAATTCAATATAAAAAGAAATAAATAAAAAAATAATTTAAAAATAAAAATTTGGGATGTTAAAATTGTCTCTTGTCATATTGATTGAATTCTACGTCATTCATTTTAATAATCTAGGCCACCTTGGATTACTTTTCAATAAAATGGTTGCTAAAATAGGATGCTTTACCAGTTTTTGGCTAATATCTTTTAATACGTTAGAAACTTTAATAAAGATGTATTTACAAAAAAGTTTTATTTTTCAATTACGCATCGATTGCAATGAAAAAAGAATAGGGTTGACATTTAAAATAAGAAAGGAAACGTACTATGAAATTTGGTAATTTTGACACTTAATTTTGTAGACCATGTATAATTTAGATCGTTTAAATTTGGTTAGCGAGATTGTTCCTTATCCCAAAATCCAAACCTTATTTAATGAACTCCCAGTTTGATTCTTATGTCGAGGCAATATTTGAATTTTTATAATTTTTTTTAACCAGTGGTGTAAATTCACTTTTTTTCATCGAAACCAATAAAATTTTAGGATGATCTAAACAACTATGGAAGCCATCTAAATAGGCAAGAAAATATAGGTCATCTAATTTAAAAAAATATGTCATTGTGACGTCACACTTTTTTGGGTCACCCTGTATAATCAAAAATATTTTTAGAAAATGCGCCCTAGTATACGTATGAGTTGTGCAAAATTTCAAATTCATGAGTCAAATGATAAGTGAGCTACAGAAGAAGGGAGCTGAGATGGACCACCCTGTATAGGTACTTGTAATAAGATTGTTTTGAGCACCTTGTATATAAATATTTTCACAAAAATTATGATTTTGAAAATAACTTTTAAAACATCGACTTGAATAAATATATTGTATTAAATTGTTTTTGACCCCCTTCCAACAAAAAATAAACTTTTTCTTACGATGTGATTCCTCTATACTCATATTTCTTAACTTCTTTATCGATCTGCAGTGCCAGCTCTCTTGTAGGCGCCATTATAAGGACAGCCGGTCCACCTCTCTCTTCCCTGGGGATGGTTTGCCCGTCGATATGTATGAGGGCGGGCAGTAGAAAGGCCAATGTCTTTCCTTAAAGTGATAACATATTTAGTTATTCAAGGTATTCGTATACAAATATGACGCTTCAGAGTTTAGTAATAAGTAACTTAACAACACACATAAATGCAATGATTAAAGGAAATAAACATGTATTGCAATTAAGTGACACAAAGTTATATCTATTGAGATGGCGCTGTATATGTTATGTTGATGTGACGTGATTGCTTCGATAAAGTGTAGTCATTTAACGGCTTAATTTACACGGAAATTTCGGTAAACTGAAAGCTCATTAAAAGTGAGGGTGATCTGAGTGAG
This sequence comes from Kuschelorhynchus macadamiae, assembly GCA_030620095.1. Lineage (NCBI taxonomy): Eukaryota > Metazoa > Arthropoda > Insecta > Coleoptera > Curculionidae > Kuschelorhynchus > Kuschelorhynchus macadamiae. The sequence goes on from JAUTXW010004930.1 coordinate 820,398, forward strand.
ATGAGTGACAAAATCTAAAATAGTGTATGTCTGTTTTGAGGTAATGTGAGTGCAAATATGGGCATTTCATTGACGTTCTTGTGATGTGACTTTTAACTAAATTATTTCATAACCATTGAACTTCAGTTGGTTTGAATGTATAAATGTTTAATTATTGCATAACAGTTGTCCTTTATTTTATTTATTATTTTTAACATGGAAACGATGTAAATACTAATTTTGCTTACTTAATAACACTGGCCGAAAAAAAAAATTTTTGTTGTAACACAAATCAGAATAGCATAATCTAATAGAATGGACCTATCCAAATACGAAAATGACAAATAGAAAGTTTTAGCACGTAGGGTTTTCTTGTTAGAGAAAATGATTTCAGAAAAATTCTTAACCCTGTTTATTGATTATGTTTACAGTTTTCGCCTACTAAACATACCATTCATCTAAGAGAAAAGCAAATGAGGAAAATATTAACTTAAAACACTAATTAAACTTTATTTTTTCCATTTATGAGGCATCCTATCTTCTCTCTTCAAAAACCAACAGTAGTCACCCATCATGGCTGGATCCCATCGTCCTTGGTACTGAATTTCCATTTTTCTGATATCTTAGTGAAACCTTTCACCCTGCTCGTCACTAACAGCTCCCAAATTTTTAGGAAAAACTGACAGATGGGAATGGAGGAAGTGAATTTTTAATGACATTCTGGCACCAAGCGCTTTATAAGCATCTAAGAGTTCATTAACTAATCGTTCATAATTTTCATCCATATTGTTGCCTAAAAATCCTCTTACTACATTAACAAACGAATTCCATGCTTTCAGTTCCTGCCTGGTAAGCTTTTCCGTAAAATTGACAACATCCAGCAATTTTCTGACTTGTGGCCCAATAAAAATGCCTTCTTTTAATTTGGCATCACTTAACTGGGGAAAGACTTGTTTTAAATTCGCACTTTAGTATTGTTAGTCATTTTTCTAGTCCACGTCAGTTTCGTTCATAGCTTAGGCCAACAGCTGTCCAGTCGATTCTTGAATGCATTCACACTTGGAGCGGAAACTATGTCCTCACTTAGCTTGTTCCAGTCTTCTATCACGCGGTTATACAAAATGTTTTTCCGACAAAATCTATGGCACAGTTCTGGGACCAGTTTCAGGGAGTGGCCACGTAGGTGGTGATTTTCACTGATGGAAAATGCGTTAATATCGCACGAGTAGACTCCATGTAGTATTTTATACATCTCTATGAGGTCTCCTCTTCTTCGCCGATCAACAAGTGTTGTAAGTTTTAGTTTTCTTAACCGTTCTTCATAAGGTTTATTTCTCAGGGTCAGAGGAAGTTTTGCGGCTCGTCTCTGCACTCTCTCAACGAGATCGATGTCCTTTTGAAAGTAAGGAGACCATGAGATCACTGCATGTTCAAGTATAGGCCGTATGTAGGTTCTGTAAAGGTGTAGGCACAGTTTTTCAGAGATGTTTCTAAAGGCCCTTCTTATAAGGTAGACTAGAAAATTGGCTTTTTTTACCACTTTGAGCACCTGAGATTCACATTTCAGGTCAGATGTTATTGTGACTCCCAAATCCACCTGTTCAAAAGTTGTTGTCAGTGGTTCGGCATTGAGAAAATATGTTAGCTGAGGGTTGTTATATTGTAGTTTATTTTATCCAAAATCGTGCGCATATTTTCATAATTTTTTTTCATTGCAACTGAATGGGCAACTGGTATAGAGGGTATTAAATTTCCATTATGCAATAGCACAGCTTTTAAGCTATATTTAGATGAGTCTATGAATAAGCGCCACTGACGGGGAGAATGTTCAATATCAAGTTCCTGCATTAAAGTGTCTATATCAGTACACGCGCATAACGAATTTTCCATACTGTAGAATTCAGAAAATATAGCATTTCTTTTTCTGAAATTTTTGTTTCTTTGGTCAATAGGTTTCATTCCTTAAGACGGGAACCCAGAAGTTTTGACTGTTGCTTGGATAACCCCAAACCACGTACTAAATCATTTAATTCACTTTGAACAATCAAATGTGGCTCGCCAGAACTGGGACCTGTGGTAAAAGTGGGATCAATGCACTGTTCTTCTGAGCTGCCTGATGATGCGTTATCTCCATTATCTTCCAAATCAATAGCTTGCCAATTTAAAGGCGCAATCGGCACTGGCAAACTTGCATTATGAGGAACAGGTCGTATGGCACATTGCAAATTTGGATATTCTATATTGCGCTTTCCCTTTTTGGAATAACCTTCAGTGTTTGTCAGGCCAAAATAGCAATCGTCAGAATGATTAGTGGGTTCTCGCCATACCATTGGAACTGCAAAAGGCATACTTTTTCTCTTTCCCTTCATCCACTGCACCAATGATACACTACAACTAACACAGCACACATGGTGTTAGTTTTTTTTAGGTGATGATACTGTAATGATACTTATACTCATGTATTTTTTGACTAAGTTGCTTCAAAACCCGTTCAACCTTGGTTAGTTAAGTTAAAAAATAAAAAGAAATATCGCAGAATAAAACAATAGCCAAAACTATTGATCTATTTCTAAGAGCCATATATTATCACAACTTTGAATAATACTGATTGCACATTATAACATATGTTTATGGAATATAGTAAAAACCCTGTCAGCTAATTAATTTTTTTCTGCTAAATGTACTGAATGAATGCAGGGATTGTGCTTGGCTTCATTAATCAAAATTCATTAAAAAAAAATTTTAAAAAATCGTCAAACCAAATCGAAAACCCAACCAACTTCTTCGCTTTGTATTTATCTATACAAAAACTTTACAAAAAATTATTACATTATCATGCTTTGCGGTTCATACAACCCTCTAAAGGGAGCTCCTCCCAAAGAACAAATTATCAACGGCCTTTTAAGCCCCTGCTCTTATACCAACGTTATACTTATAGGTCCGCCCTTACACTTCAATAGGCCTGTTCATAATAAAATCATTCAGGAACAAAATTCGATAATAATTAGACAACTTGTGAGGCAAGGGACAGCAGGGTTATACTTCCTACCTTTACTACGCATGACTTCTTCTGCACTATTAAACTTTAATGACAAATACAACCTGATACATCATATTTGTAACCAAATATCTTCTCAACCTTAGAAGGGTGAGGCAGGTAACTTGGGAAAGAACTGTACCAACTCCGCATCCCCAGTGATTGATTTGGCTCAGTCTGATAGCAGTTTGGATAATACAGGATAAATCATCAAAATTTTCAACAATCATCAAACAAAGCAAATTAGCTATATATTACCAAAATGTCAGCACTCACTCATTTGACTTCCACATAATAATCCTATCTGAAACATGGCTAAAGAGTAACTTTTTGGATTTTGAAATATTTGACGTCCGATATAGTATTTTTCGTAAAGACAGAAGCTATGAGGAACTAAACTGTCAGCGTGGCGGTGGAGTTTTAATCGCAACCTCTAGTAAGTATTGGTCATGCAAAGCTGATTATATTTTATGTTCCACCTAGTTCTTCTCTAGAATGTTATCAGTCATTTTGCAGCACCTGTGAATCATTAAGGAATAGATATGAGAATTATCAATTTATTTTGTATGGCGACTTCAACCTACCCCATATTTATTGGTCTTATGACGATGACACGTTGGTACCTATCGCACCGCATTCACCTACTGCAGAAACCCTAACTGACTCTATGTTCTTCCTAGAGTTACATCTGAGCCTCGGCTGAATTTTGGACTTGATTTTTGCTGACGAATTCGTCGGAACTTCGTTTTTGCTCTGCCCTGATCCTCTAATTGACATGGATTCCTATCCTGCTATTGAATGTTATTTTAGCTTTCAACATATACCCCAACTTAAAAATACTAACCAGTCTACTTTCTATCAGTTTGATAGGGCTAATTTTGTTCAGCTAAATACTTTTTACACAAATACTGGCTGGTCTTTTCTAAAATCTCTTTCTGACGTCGATATGATGGTTGTAAAGTTTTACGAAGTTATTTGGTATTGATGTTTGTGTACCTAAGAAGACTGTGAAGGGTCGGAAACATCCCTGTTGGTTTGACAGAGAATTACGTAAGCTTATAGCACAAAAAAAAACAAATATTACAAAAAGTACAAAAGGTCTGGTTTGCCTTATGATCTTGACATCTACTCAAACATCAAGCGGGAGGTCAAGTTGACAAGTGACATGTGTTATTTGATGTTCGTTAGTAACACAGAGCATCTTATTCCGGAAAATATTAAACACTTCTGGCCTTATGTGAAAAGTCTGAGAGGTTCCTCGGGCTTATCTGGCGTGATGCAGCACCATGACCAGGAACTTTATGATAGTAATGATATAGCAAATGCTTTCGCTGCACATTTGCAATCCTGTTATTTCAATTACTCTAATGTAGATATAGATAATATCAACCCTGTTGAAATTTGCACTACCTTATCTTACCATAGTTTTACTGATAAGTGAGAAATTGTTGCATTTGGATGTCTCCAAAAGCTGGACCTAACGGAATACTCCCTTTGTCGTTGAAAAACTGCTGCTCGTCACTCATATATCCTCTCTACCATACCTAAAGTTCTTAAAGACATTCTTACCGACGAAATATTTAATACATTTAAAAATTACCTAATACCTGAACAACATGGTTTTTACAAGGGACGTTCAACTGCTACAAACCTCGCTGTGTATCAGAACTTTCTTGTTACCAATATTGAGGCTGGAAATCAAGTTGACTGTATCTATACAGACTTGTCCAAAGCTATTGATAGCATTTGCCACTCTTTGCTGATGAAGAAACTGTCTGATGTTGGTATATCGGGAGAGTATCTGTAGTGGATTAGATCCTATCTGTGCTTGTTTGTGGCTCTGTTTCACATGAATTGTTTGTGACGTCGGGTGTTTCCCAGGGTTCACATCTGGGGCCTGTTCTTTTCTTAATGTTTATTAATGATGCTATATCATGTTTTACTTCATCTCAATGTCTTTTGTACGCGGATGACCTCATGTTTTATAATTCAAATTCAAATTCAAATTCCTTTATTCACAAACAGATCACAGTGTGACATGTGTTTCGTCGAAGATTATCAAAGTAAAATACATATAATAATATAATAGGTTAAGAACAATACTACAACATACCTAATCAAGTTAAAAGTGAAATAAAATAGTGTAAAAGTTAAAATACAAATACAAAATACAAGTCAGAATATTTCAAGATCATACAAAGTTTCTAGAGAAAAACTCATTCAAACTGTAAATGGGATCCCTACAAAGCAAGTCAAATAGTTTTCTTTTAAAAGATTTTAAATTTATAGTTCGTCTGAGTTCAACCGGCAAGTGATTATATATTTTTAAGGGCATTACAAGGGAACTTTTAGCAGTTGCAGTCAGTCGAACAGCCGGTAGTCTTAAGTCGGAGCCATTTCTGAGTGGATAGCAGTGAGGCATGTCATCAACCAGAGTAAAAGAGTTAAGATTCTTACGAATGTACAGGGCACATTGAAGTATATAAATTGATACAACTGTCAACAGTTGAAGATTTGAGAAGAGTGGACGACAAGATTCCTTTGATCCCTTGAAGAGGATTGTTCGAATAATCCTCTTTTGTGCAACTAATACCTCATTCACTCTCAAGCAATTTCCCCAAGCTACTATAGCATAATTTAACAAGGAATAGACGTAGGCATAGTAATAAGACATTAGTATGCTTCTATCAACTACTGCTCTTAGTTTCCAAATGACAAACGAATGGGTGGCAAGTTTTTTAAGAATATAGTCGACATGACCTGACCAATTTAAGTTACAATCCATGATGACGCCTAGGAACTTAGCAGTGTTAACATTGCCCATATCATTACCACATATATTTAGATTTAGACTTGTGTCATTTGCACGGGTACTGAACAGCATTAAGAGTGTTTTTTGTAAATTGAGGACAAGATTGTTCAATCTGCAATAATCAAGCATTTGGTCAATGCTGACCTCCGCTAATCTCCTTATCTCAGCCAAAGAAACACCTGTTATGACAGAAGTTATGTCATCTGCATATATAATATTAGGGCCCAACAAAGCTGACTGAGTAATATCAGCAATATAGACGAGGAATTATAAGGGTCCCAGCACACTTCCTTGTGGAACACCTGTAGGAACGTCTGCTAATTCAGATTGATACTTCTGGCCATTCACCAGCAGTATGCCTTTTTGTTTCCTGTCAAACAGGTATGTCTCAATCCATTTGAGTGGAGTACCCCTCACTCCATAACGTTCTAGTTTACATAATAAAACAGAGTGATTGACCAAGTCAAAGGCGCGAGAGAATTCAAAGAAAACACTCATGGTGGCACAACCCTGATCCAACGCCCGAACGAGTTCCCCAACAAGGGAAACAATAGCATCAGCCGTTGAGCAGCCCCTTCGAAATCCAAACTGAGTACTAGGTATAATCCTATTTTTATTCAAGAAGTTACTGAGTCTGTCATAAAATGCTTTTTCATATATCTTAGAGAATGCAGTCAAAAGTGAGATTGGTCTATAGTTATCTATTCTATTAATATTACCCTTTTTGTGTATAGGTCGAATAATAGATGTTTTTAGTTGAGTGGGAAATATACCTTCTTTAAAGGATTCATTTATTAGGTAGGTAAGGACTGGAGATATATGCTCTGACACTTTTATCAACAGCGAGCAAGGAATATCATCAATACCACCAGAGTGCTTATTTGAGATTGAGTTTAGATATGTGTGTACCTCAAGTTCATTAACTGGCTGGAGAAACATTGACTCCTCACAGGCTCCCATACTAAGTCCAAGATTGCTCGACTGACTACCAGGCAATTGCCTTATACTCTCAATGAAATAGTCATTAAACCCTTTAGCTGCAAGACCGTAGTCGTAAATAGTACTATCATTCATATTTTTGAAAAAAGTTGGATATGAAGGCTTTTTAGCTGAGGCATCCAATTCATTACTTATTATATTCCATGAAGCTTTCATCTTATTTGAGGAATTATTGTAAATATGTGAATAAACATTTTTTTTACTGTTTGCAATGAGTTCTCTATGTTCCCTCAAACTTACCTTATAGTTTCCCCACATTTGCTCACTATTTGATTTTTTACAACACATAAATAAAAATCGTAGATCTTCGCCTTGCTTTACAATGTCATTAGTAAGCCAGTGTGCATTAGATGATACTCGAGAACCATCAGGACAATATCTGATGAGCTCTTGTGGGAAGGACTTATTAATAATATACAATATTTTACCAAGAAATAAATCAAACTTATAATGTTGTTGATCCCGATTCTGATGATCTACAGTGTGATCTGGTTAGTTTTGCCGAAGTCATGTAGTTTTAATTTTTTAACTATAAATGTGTCTAAACGTAAATCTATTAGCTTTTACAAATGTCAGAATCCAATCAGAACTTGCTATACTATTAATAATTTAAACATTGAAAATGTTGCATAATTTAATGATCTTGGAGTAATTTTTCAATCTGATTTGACTTTTAATCTCCATATTGATAGCATAGTTCTGAAAGGACTTAGACTGCTTGGTTTTATTAAAAGACATACTAGCATATAGCATATTATAGACATAGACAGCATGAATGATACAAAGGTGCTTACGTGTCTATATAACTCTTTAGTTCGCAGAGAGTATTGTTCCGTCATATGGTCTCCATTTTATGCTTGTCACGTAAATAGAATTTAAAATGTTCAAAGTAAGTCTGTAAAATATCTTTTGTATAAATTTAAATTTCCATCTAATAACCTAGCCTGTGAATCCAGGCTCTTACTGTGTGGCTTTAAAAGTCTTGAATGTCGACGTAGAAATGCTTACTTGTTATTTCTCTACAAACTTGTCAACGGTATATTGAACTGTAGTAGTAAATTGTAACCTCAACCCTGTTACATCGAAGTTGACCATAGTAACAAACGGTAGCGAAAATCATGGCTTTTTACAACCGTTTTAAAGGAACTTTTAGTCATGAAATAGTCAATGAAACCTCCTTCAATACATCGTTGACATTAAGAAACACCCTGTATATTTTAATGCTCCGAACAATTGATAATACTGTACCTGTTCCAGTCTGAGCAATTCCTATCATATCTTCACCAGATAGCAACACTGGCCAAGCCTGACTTTGGATAGGGGAGGGCTTCTCGAAGCCCGCTCTTCGAATTTCTTCCAAGATCTCTGGATAATTATGAAAGGCCTGCTCAAATGTTACAACTGGTTTGGGTATAGGACGGCTGTCTTCTTTTTTAAATGTTCGATCGACAACTAAAAATGAACTTAATCTTATTCAGTTTTTAAAAAAAAAAAATATCCAGCAATCATTATTTATTTTTGCTATGATTGTGTGAAAAATTACAGCTTTTTAAACTATTTTTGATATCAAAGGTGACTGTTTAAACCACTCTTATTATATTTTTTATCAGTGACGAACCACTGGTATCAGAGCCTAAAATTTACAATATTAGTATATAAATAATGTATGATTAGGTACATAGGCAATTATCTGATTTATCACAAAGTATTGTTACAGTCTTTATAATTATTGTCTTATTACACATTAAGTGAACATTTTTACTCTTTATATACAAATCATCTATTTCCTACATCATTAAACTTTTTAAAGTACTGTTTTAATTTATGGCACAACTGGCAAATGTTCCTAGCATTAACAATCTCTTCTGGTATGGCATTAAAAGTCTCTATACTTGTATAAAGGACAGAATTCAGACACTGTTCTACAACACCCATTTATTAATTATTTCCATATCTAGTATTATAGTTATGACATTCTTTTACCTGTTTGATTTTCAGGTTTGTTTTTATCATATTATGATACAATAAATAAATTTGGCCTCTTCAAGAACTTTAATTTTTTTTATATCTAATATGGAAGTATTTTGATATATTTGTTCAGTCGGTGTCAAATAATCAAATTTATATAATACTTTTACTGCTTTATTTTGTGTTCTTTGTAATTTATTTATTAAATAAATAGCTGCATTTCCCCAGCAAAGAAGCAAGCACTTCTTTGAGCTTAACCCTGTTATGTATTCTCCAATAATACACATAAGACTAATTAAGTAGCACTTTATTCAGCAAAGCCGGACAAAACGTAAAACTAAGAACATCAATTGAGTAGCCAGTTGACAGCTTACTATCGACTCAAGAACTTATTGACGGATGACATTTTGAACTAATCTTAAGGTGTGCCTACACTAACTGCGTTAGGTTGTATTCACAACATTTCCCCCCTTTTATATTAGAGATCTAATCTAGACCTAGGTTTAATAACTGTTCCAAATCTTGAGATTTGGGGAGTAGCATTAACAACCCTTGGAGTACTAACTTTAGTCACACTAGATTCTAATGAAACATTTTCCAGTACTGGTGACCCAGAAGTAGAAGGGACTTCAATATTTCGTGATTCTGGTGACCCAGTAACTGGAGATTGCGCACTTATTATTAGTTGTGAAACACATTATCATTACTTATATTTGTAGCAACTTGTACATCATTTTGTAAATAAACACATTATCTCATGTACAAATTTAATTATCTACTTGGACTAAATAAGTACAATAACTAAAAATTTTAACAACTTTACCTTTCTGCCACTGTTTGTTTTGTAAAATAACCTGAATCAAACCTGGTTCTACTTAATTTTAAAACACATTCAGAAGGAGTAACACCTGTCATTGTTGAGGGAGTATTGAAAATAGAAAACTTGATAATTTAAGCAACATTGTTTGTTCTGTTACATTTTCTCTATCAACAGTAAATAAAGCTTTTTTTAAATCTTTTTTTACTATTTGTACTGCCCTTTCAGCAAAACCATTGCTAGGCGGATGCCCAGGAGGAGATTTAATTGGCGTTATGCCATTTGCTTGGCAAAAATGAACAAACTCAGTTGAATTAAATGGTGGTCCCCCATCAGAGACTAATTCTACTGGAATCCCAAAATTTGAAAATACTTCTTTTAATTTTGCTATTGTTTCTGAGGCCACTGTACTATTATTCATAAGCTTAACATCTAACCACTTTGATTTTTGATCATAGACAAGCAAAAATGTAAAATTAAAGTTTTAAAAAGTGAATATTCTAAAAAAATTATGAGGTGCTTCTGGCCAAGAAACATGATCATTACTTCTGGTAAAATTTTGATTTTCTTGACAGATGTTACAAGAAGCTATAAATTTTTCTATATCATTATTGATATAAGGCCACCAACAATATGATCTAATTAGCATTTTAGTGCGAACAATACCAGAGTGTTGCTCATGAAAAATGTTTAAAACCTTTAACCTTAGTGATTCCGGTATAACTACCCTATTTCCTAATAATATACAATCTTGTTCTACTGAAAGCTCATTTTTACGCTTAAAGAAAGATTTTAAATTTTCATCCTCAACACTACTTGGCCATCCAGACTGAATAAAATCTTTTACTTTAATAAACAACAAGTCTCTATAGGAGGCTTTTTTAATATCATCTGAATTTAAGGGAATTTCATTAATCAAGTTAAAAGAAAAAAGATACTCATCTATTTTAGTTGGTTGGTCTAATGGCAAACGAGATAATCCATCAGCATTTGAAATGGATTTGCCTTTTTTATAAATGATGTCATAATCATAACCTGACAGAGTAATTGCCCATCGAGTTATTCTTGAGGCAGCAGTTGTTGGTATATTTTTATTTTTTGCAAAGATGAATTGAAGTGGTTGATGGTCAGTAATTAAAACGAACTTACGCCCATAAATATATTTGTGAAACTTTTTTACTCCAAAAATTATAGCTAATGCTTCCCTCTCTAAGTTACTGTATTTTTGCTCTATTGTAGTAAGAGTGCTAGATGCAAATAAAACTGGTTTTTCTATACCGTCAACCACATGACTAAGGACTGCCCCAACACCATAGCTACTTGAGTCACACGTTACAAATATGGGTTTACTTGGGTCATAATGCGTTAAAACATTATCAGATGTTAATAAATCTTTACTCAACTGAAAAATATCCTCACATTCTTCGGTCCAATCATTTAAAAAATCTAAATTCGTTTTGCATAAATCATACAAAGGTTTTAATTTGGAAGATAGCATAGGAATAAACTTAATGTAATAATTTAAAAGCCCTAAATAAGATTTTAATTCTGTAAGATTTTTTGGCGAAGGCGCTGATTTTATAGCTTTAATCTTTTCTTTTGTAGGATGAACACCAAAAGAATCAATAATATGGCCTAAAAATTCTACACTAGTTTTAAAAAAATTACATTTTTTGTGATTAACTTTAACATTGTACTGTTCAAGTCTTTTTAAAACATTTACAACATTCTTATTACATTCTTCTAATGTTGACCCATAACAAATAATATCATCTAAATAACATTTGGTTTTTAACAAACCAGCTAAAATACTATCCATTATGGTCTGAAACTTACCTGGTGCAGCGTTGATACCAAATGTCAACCTATTAAAACGAAACAGACCAAGGTGGGTATTAATGACTAGCAACTCTTGAGAATTACTACTAAGCTCAAGCTGTTGGTAAGCTCCTTTAAGATCTATGACTGAAAAATAATTATTTCCCGCCATACCAGCATAGATATCCTCAGGACGAGGCAAAACACAGTGATCAGCATCTATTGCTGGATTTAATGTTTTTTAAAAATCCACACAAATTCTAATTTCTGAACTATTTTTCTTTGGTACTACCACTATTGGACTTGCCCAATTACTAAAAGAAACTTTTGTTAAGATGCCCGAATCACACATTTTTTTATTTCATTCTCTACTTTTGTTTTTAAAGAAAATGGCATATCATATGCTCGATGAAAAACTGGTTTTGCACCCTTCTTAAGGTTTAGCTCTACTTTAAAATGTTTTATACTAGATTGTGCATTCTCATCAAAAACATTTTTAAACTTAGTTTTTAAAGACAAAATCAAACTTTTTATTTTTGACTCAACTTCAGACAACTCTTTTACAAAATTTATTTTTTTTGATAGACCTGGACCTGAATTTTTACATTTATTCTGATTAATAGACTCTTTTGACACAATATCTTGACTAGTTGACTCTTTTAAAACACTATTAGATGAATAACTCGACTGACAAGACTCTAACAGAGTTACACTTACAGACTGATCGTTTGACTCAGATTTAGACTGACATTTTTCTGACAAATGTAAACAATTAATAGACAGTAACTGTTGTTTCCATTCTGGATTTAAAATATTCAACCAGTTACGACCAAGTAATGGTGTAAATTTATGACTACTATCTAAAACTACAAGTGGTAAATTTAAAACATGGTCTTTAACTTTAACAAAAACATCAGTTTCACCCAATATGCTTACTCCTGCCCCTGTTAAAACTTTTAACTTAAATTTTACATTAAATAAATGCAAATCTGTAAAATATTTGTTAAAGTCCTTAACATGCATCACAGTTCGACAAGCACCACTGTCTATTTCAAAGAAAACTGGCTTACCTTCGATTTCCAAGGTTACCTGTGCTGGTTTTTCTTTCCTTGAAACTTTTATGGATGATAAGAAACCCAAAACCATGTCATCTTCTTCAGCACTTGAAGTTTCTTCAGCTTGTTCTCCTAAGGTATTTACCTTACTACTTCTACAGACCCTGCTAGTGTGTCCCTTGGCTTTACATTTAAAACAATCCCAATCCTTAGCTGGACAGCTGTCTGGATCATGTTTTCTTACTCCACACCTGTGACACACTTTACTAATTTTGAACGAGGCCTTGATATCCTTTGAACTTGACTGACTTGCTCGATTATCCTTGTTCTTGACAACTGTACTATTGGACTTATTCGGCTTTTTAAAAGCAATTTTATCCAAATTTTCTGCCACTGTTGACACTGTATTATCCATATTCATGGACCTTACTTGCCCCTCTGCAAGTTCCATAGACAATAATTTTCTTTTGATTGCTTGCGACTTAATCCCAGAGACAAACTTATCCCTCCAGGCTTCTTGTAAAAAAGCTCCAAAACTACAATGGATTGAAAGACTTTTCAGTTTTTTCACAAATGCCTTGATGTCTTCCCCTGGCTCCTGGACAGCAATCCAAAATTTATACCTTTCAGCAATTTGTAGCCTTCTTGGACTATAATGCTCAATAAGTTTATTTTTAAGGACATCAAAACTTTTTGAACTCGGTAAATTTGGAGTTAAAATGTCTTTTAATGTAGCATAGGCCTCCCCTCCGATTAGAGTAATTAACATAGAGACTTTCATCCTCTCTTCAATGACATTACATACAAACAACTGCTCTAATCTCTCCAAATAGCTTACAATATCACTTACTTTCGGGTCAAAATGCTCTATACTGCCAATTAAATTTGCCATTTTTATCAGTGAACCAGTAACTTCAACTCACACCCGTTTAAGCGACAAGACAACGGATAAAGGCTGGCTGGAAAAGACCGGGAACTTCACACAACTGACTTTTGTGATATGTAGGCGACAATATCACGACTTGGACACATGGATTCTGTTCTTAACTCGTCGCCAATGTTATGTATTCTCAAATAATACACATAAGACTAATTAAGTAGCACTTTATTCAGCAAAGCCGGACAAAACTTAAAACTAAGAACATCAATTGAGTAGCCCGTTGACAGCTTACTATCGACTCAAGAACTTATTGACGGATGACATTTTGAACTAATCTTAAGGTGTGCCTACACTAACTGCGTTAGGTTGTATTCACAACAAACCCCATCTAAAAACACCTCAATGTCACAATTCCGTTTATGTTTTGGTTTAATCACCATATAAACTGTTTTACCCATTTTCACAGTTAACTTATTGTAGGTCAACCACTTGTTGTACAGTTCTAAGTCACTATTTATAGTTTTTTGAAGTTCAATACTGTCTTTAGCCGAGAGAACTAGAACAGTGTCATCTGCAAACATAAAATACTTTAGATTATGTACATACATAAGGTATTGCAATGGGCCTAACATGCTGAGCTAATCCAACTTCCAGTCTTGTTTCATCACTTTTTGACTTATTTATTACTGTGTACTGCTTTCTGTCTGTAGAATATGTTTTCAATAAATTGTAGGCTGCTCCTCGGATTCCCATTTTCTCTAATTTTGCCAAGAGCAGATCAATGTCCATCATGTCAAAAGCTTTTTGCAGGTCAATAAAGACCGCTATGACATATTTGTTTTTGTCTATCTCCGTTGAAATATATTCTAGCATGTCTGTGGTTGCTGCCAATGTATTACTGTGTTTTTGGAAACCCTATTGATATGAGTCAAACTTAAATATTCTGTTGATAAAATCTGTTAGCCTTACTTTGCGTCTCTCTCCATTTTTCTTTGTACAATTTAGTCCTTACAACTTTCTTCTTTTCTTTATATGTACAGTTTTATTTATCTCTATATACATGAGTTTATGATCTGAAATCATGTGATCTTCAAGATTGATATTACATTTTATATTCTTATTGGTTATTACATGGTCAAGTATGGAAGATGATGTATTTGTCTCCCCTTGTAGCATTCTCCTGATTTATTGTATTTTGGATGTCCAAGCTGTTCATTTCAATTATGTTTTCTTATATTCTTTAACAGTTCCAGTCTCGTTGAGCAGATTTAGGTTAATATCTCCCAAAACATTACTTGGAGATTTTTGTATTTCCATGATCCTATTTAGTTCAGTCAGGAATATTTTACTATCACTGGTTGGCAGTCTATAGATACAATTTATAGTACAGTTTAATGTTTGTAGGTGAACCGAAACAATATTACAGTCATTTAGTGTCATAATGGTTATGTCCCTTCGCATAAACTGTATCCCTGTTTCAATAAATATACTTGCACCAATACTCCTTGAATCTCTACAATCATGTATTGAGCTGTAGTCCTGTAGATTAAAGTATGGTATTTCATCTGGGTATATCCATGTTTCTGTGATGGCAATAACGTGTATTTCTTGTTTTGATTTGTTTTACATATAAAAAACATGCATTTTAAAATTTCATGGCATGTGGGATAAAGCCCGTATCTCTATTAAAATTGTTCAAAACGGAAGGAGTATATGTAATTTCTTGCACTTCTAGCACTCTCTGAAAAAACCAGACTAAACAATTGTATAGATAATATTTTAATTAACATGGAAGACGATTTTACAACTCAGGTATGGAACTTGTCTTTGTCGGATCATAACTCTATTGAGATTAATGTAAGATATAACAATCACAATAAATTAAACAGAAATGTTTATAGACCAACCTCTGAAATGGGTTTGCTGTCTCTGTTTGGCCTAGTTCAGGGAATGAGTTTTGATTTTATTTCCGACACCATGATTCAGTTAGATGACAGATGTGAGCTATTTATTCAGTTACTGGCTGATGCTGCTAACAAGTCATTTCCTTTGGAAAAGGGCCGAGCTAGGGATGGTAGAGCCAACATAAACTGGTTTGCCTCTGAACTTAGGAAGATGAGAGAGGAACTTAACTTTGCCCACTCTTTTTACAGAATGTACCCCACAGTACCTAATAGGGAAATATTTTCAGGGTGTTAGAACAGAATACCGAAAAAATATTGATAGAGCAACAAAACAAGCTAATATGAATTACATAAAATCTAAAAGTAATAAACCCAAAGCCTTATGGGATGTCGTCAACAATGTAACAAAAAAAATGCAAAAACAAGCTTCTTCATATTTAAACTCATCTGACTTCAACTCTTTCTTTTCAAATGTAGCACACCAAATCATTATTAATCTTCCAAAAAATAGAAATAAACATTTTAGCACTTACTTAAAAAATAAGCCAATACCCTCAAAGTTTTCCTTTTCTCAGGTTTCGGAGGTCAGGGTACGAGAAGTAATTACAAATCTCAAAAACACTAATAGTAATAATATTTACGGTTTGAATGTAAAAATACTGAAATACATTAAACATCTTGTTATTAATCCATTAACAAAACTTTTAAATGAATGCATTTGAACAGGATTATTCCCTGCAGCTCTAAAAATTTCGAAAATAATACCGATTCATAAGGAGGGTCACCTAGATCAGTTAGAGAACTATAGACCAATATCCATTATACCTTTGATTGGAAAAATTATAGAGAAGATCCTTGCAGACCAGATTTGTGATTACTTCGAGAGTAATAATATATTTACTAGCTGTCAATTTGGATTTAGAAAAAACAAATCAACTGAGACGGCAATTGTCAGCTTGCTTGGCCTGATCACCTCAGGATATGAGGATGGGGCTTTTGTGGGTTCACTTTTTTGTGACCTGTCGAAGGCATTCGACTGTGTCTCACATGAAATACTATTAGCAAAACTTAAACACTATGGTTTTGACACCCCAAGTCTCAAACTCTTGCAATCTTATCTAACTTGTAGAAAAAATGCAGTGTTTTTTAATAACAGACTATCAAACTTCATGGAGATTAGCAGTGGTGTCCCGCAGGGTTCGGTTCTGGGCCCGGTGCTTTTTCTCATTTATATCAATGATATCTCTGAGGGGATACCGGGTGCCGATCTGATCCTGTACGCGGATGACACTACAATCACGCTTTCTACCGAAAAATTAAAAAATTAAATGAGACCATAGTGGGAATCGATGAGGCACAGGCGAGGGTCTCAACATGGGAGTGGTTCGAATGTAACAATTGTTGTGCAAAGAAGAGCAGTCAGAGTGGTTGCTGGTCTCGGCTATAGGTAAGATGTTAGAACAACTTTTAGGGAGTTAAATATACTTACATTACCATGCGTTTATATTTACAAGTGTCTACTGAATGTTAAGGACAATATAATCTCTTACCAGCTACAAAGACAAGTGCACAATTACAATACAAGATCTTATAATAACATAGCAATAGATTATACTAGAATTTATAGAAGCATGTATTCATTTAACTATTATGGTCCTAAATTTTATAATAATTTACCAGACGAGGTTAGATCTCTAAATGGAAACCAGTATAAAAATAAAATAAAAAAATTATTACTGGAAAACTCATTTTATACATTTGACGAATACTTAAACCATACATTTTAAGTTGTTTGTTTTGCAGGGACTACTGATTACATAATACGATGTTTCTGTGGATAATGTTAAAGTTTGTGTGTGATCGACATTTGTTTTACTTTTAATTTTGCAATGGCGTTTTTACAATATCCTCTCTACAACTTAATGTTAGTATTGTTCATAGTGTAGTTACTGTAGTCCCATTGTAATTTCTATTTCACGATTCTGGGCATCCAGCCCTCCTTTTTTGACTTATGTAAAAATTTATTTTGAAAACATGAATAAAGTATTATTATTATTATTATCATTATTATTATTGATCCTGTGGTGATGTCTATATTGGAGAAACTGGACGATCCATATGGACTATGCTTAAGGAACATGAACGATGTATCAGAAAGAAATAAATTATACAATCTGCTGTATCTGAACACCAAGAATCCACTGGATATGTCATAAATGTGAAAGAAACCAGAATTCTTGCATGGGATTCTCTATTTTAACGAAAAATTAGAAAATATTAAAATTTATAAGCGTCTTAACAATTTTAATAGATATACAAGCTTCAGTCACCATCATACAACTGATCATTACACCACACTACAGTTCGGTGAATACAGTTTTCATACTAAACTACATTTTTTTTTTTGTATTGTGTTCACTTACCAATATTATTGTTTTCCTCCCTAAATAGCTCGACTTCATCATCAGACATTGCGGTGACATCAGGGTGCTCCTGATAGAAGTTTTTTATTATCGGAGGAAGCTTATTCCATTCCTCCTCAACTTTAGCATCCTGGATAACAAAATAATTTAAGGTGACAGTAATGTAGCTCAAGATTAAAATTATAGACTAGAGACCTAGAAAATTGTTATAAATATTAAAATCTCTATTGGTAACCAACCAGTTACTGACTTACATATCTACAAAAAATGAAAAGAGCCATTAAAAATATTAGATTTATATATAAAATAATATAAAAGAATATCAGAGATTTTTATATAGAAAGAAATTATGATATTTATAAACGAAGAATGGGTAGACCGGTCAAGGTGAGGGGAGTTAATTATCCAACATCCCTCTCTTTTCATTACTTTTGAAGCTATTCATCCTTCATTTAATAATTTTCCTATTAATAAGAACAGTCATAAACAGTACAACTTCAGAAAGGCGGATTTTCATCGCTTATACAGCTTGCTTCTTGAGGCCGACTGGTCATCAATACTGGAAAGTCAGAACGTCAATACATGCTGTGCAGCACTTTACCAAGTAATGGATACAATTTTCCAAGATCTAACTAATTGCCCTGAAGTATTATCTAATGTAATTAAACAAAAGCTTTCACATTTTCTTTCTGATTTTAAATTAAAATATTGCCCAATGAAAGATATTTTGCCCAAAACAAAACTTGGTTGGAAACTGTACTCCGCTAAAACGGCAACGCCGCCGTCGCTTTCCACCCTGGTTTTCGCATGATATAATTGAAAATATATATAAAAAAGAAAAAGCACATAAAGAATACAAAAAATATAAAACACCGGTTCATTATCGGAGACTCTGCTCGCTCAGACGTCTTATTCATGCTCAGAGTAACGATGCATATAAAAATTATATAAGAAACGCTGAGATGAACATGATTTCTGATCCTTCCACCTCTTGGTCTTTTGTCCGAAGTAAAAAGGGGCATACCGGCATCCCTGGTAGGAGGGTGACAACGAATACACAGACCCTCAAAGCATTATTAATGTATTTGCAATTTATTTCCAAAGTGTTTATACTATTTCTTCTCCCAATAACTATGTTAAGTCCCCTGTGTTAAACTCCGATATAATAGGAATTCACACAATGTCCTCTCAAGATATAATACTAGCTAGCAAAAACTCAAAGTTTATTAATTATTAATTTTACACCGTTGATGACTTTAAATAATATAAAAACAGTAAAATGTAGGCAGTATTTTTTAAAACAATTTAAATTCGGTTTTATACACATAATTACAAGTATTTATTTATTATATTATTAAAACAGATTAGTAGCCAATTGACAAATATGTTAATTAGTTTTTACAATATTATTTTCTCATAAACACATTAGAACCAACAGCCGGTGTTGACGAAATACCCAGTTTTATAGTAAAAGATTGCGCGGGAGTCCTTTCTGTCCCACTACTACACGTTTTTAACTTAATACTTGATAAGGACATTTTTCCGGATACTTGGAAAACAGCAAGACTCATACCTATTTTTAAGAAGGGTGATAAAACATTGATACAAAATTTTAGACCCATCTCGATACTCTATAATTTTTCTAAACTATTTGAAATTATTCTGTATTATCAGTTATATTCAGGGGTTTGAAAGCTTTTCTCTCCCCACCAACATGGCTTTCTAGATTCACGTTCTTGCACGACCAACCTGGCATCCTTGTCCCAGACTGGCTGCGAGTCACTGGATTCCAGGGGACAATTAGACATTGTTTACACAGACTTTCAGAAAGCTTTTGATCAAATTGATCTCTACATCTTGATCCATAAACTGGAGAACTTTGGTATGTCACAACAACTCTTAATAATGTTCAAATCATATCTATTAGGACGTTCCCAGTTTGTCGAATATGAGCACTTCAGATCACCATCATATAATGTCTCTTCTGGTGTACCACGGGGATCCAATTTGGGGCCCCTGCTTTTTCTCATTTTTATTAATGATCTCCTTGATATAACTGAATGTCATACACTGGCATATGCAGACGACTTAAAGCTGTTTACTAAAATTCAGGCTCTATCAGATTGTGATGGTGTCTTAGCAATAAACTTGTATTAAATTTATCAAAATGTTATGTAATGACCTTCAGTCGCAGAAATATCCCCTTGATGTATAATTATGCTCTAGATGGTATGGTGCTTGGCAGACCGGATAGTAGTTATAGAGATCTTGGCATTGAATTTGACCCTAAACTTACATTCATTCCCCATATAAATTATCTAATTACAACTTCCTTCAAAACACTAGAATTTCTTATGCGGAACTGTAAAAATTTTACTGAGACACAAACAATGATATTATTATATTGCTCTTTCATAAGATCAAAGCTGGAGTATGCCACAGTGGTTTGGAATCCTATTTATAATTGCCACGTTCAGGCTTTTTAGTATTTAGCTTTTAGGGCAGATGGTGCTTACCCTCCAAGAGGTTGTGGTCACGATCAGCTTTTGCAGAGATTTAATATATCATCCTTAGCAACAAGAAAAATTCAAAGCTTAAAACTAATATATGGCCTCATTCATCATAAAATTGACTGTCCATTTCTTCTTGGGGAGTTGTATTTTCGCGTTCCCCGCCTGGAAACACGGCATACTTCGGTGTTCTATCTCAGCACAGCCAGATCAAATATTTTTAGATGGAGTCCGGTATACTTTATGTGTTCAGTCCTCAACTCGGTGTCTCATGCGTGCGATTTGCACTTTGACTCATTGAGTAGCATCATCGATTCCTTTTTAAATCTGGAGTGATCCAAACACTCATTAAGTTGCTTTTGTTAATACATGTAATTTACCTACTTAATTTTCTATTTTTTATTAAATGTTAGATCAACTAACTTAGGTACTGTAGTACATATTTAGATTTAGATTTAAGTATTGTTGTATCTCAAAATATATTGGCCTTATCTTTATATATTCTTAATCTAAGGAATAAATAAATTAATATTATACTTACACATTCTTTTAAATACTTGAACCAATTGTACGGCTCGGCCTTCGGTTCAGAATTAACGACAGGAGCTGCGGGCGAATCGTTATAATACCCGTCGCTGGAGGCGACCTGAGCCGGTGGCCCTCTCGGCCTGTCCTCGGTCAGATCCTCAATCAACCGTTTGGCCTCGCCTATATTCTCATCAGTGCCAAAAATCTTGATGATGGTCTCGTCGCCTTCAGTGTCTTTCGTTACACGGATACGAGCCGATGAACGTATCTGAAGTTCTTCTATCTGAGATCCACCTCTTCCTAACAAAAAAAAGGGTGTTCTAATTTCGTAGTTTTTACATAATTTCCCGCTTAAATAAAACCATTTAATTTCTTATATTTTTAAATGAGGAAATGTTATTTTCTCATTCAGTTAAATTTTTAAAAAACTTCCCTTCTCCTTGCTTAGGTAATCTTCGAAAATAATTATGAAATGCTCTAAATAATAACACACAACTTTCTTACCAATAACTTTCCCGATCATCCTGGTCGGAACTTTAATGGTCTCGCATTGGTCATTGTCCCCTCCTCTTCTCTGGTCGCGGTCGTTGTTGCGAACGCCGCCACCGCTCCTGTTATCGCGATCTCCCCAATTTCTGTCATTTCTGCCTCGACTGCCTCCCCTGTCATCACCCCATCCCCCGCCGCTGCCTCCCCACCCTCCTCCTCCCCCGCCGCTATTTCCCCACCCTCCTCCTCCCCCATCGTTAGATTGTCCTCCACCTGCGTCATTTCCCCAACCTCCTCCTCCTCCTCCTCGGCCCCCTCTACCACCACCCCTTCCTCTATAACCACCACCCGCGCCACCGCCCCCACCACGTCCCCCCTTTCGGTTGGAATTGGTGAATGTTTGGGTGGTATTGCTGCGCCAATCTATAAAAGAAAAATACAAGTGAGAATAATTTTTAAATAATAATAACAGAGACCAACAGCCATTTTGGTGCCAATGATGTTTCAACTGTTCCTGGGTAATTTTTGGGTGTAGAATACAAAATAAATAAATAAATAAATAAATAAATAACGCCTTTATTTGCAGAATACATATACATACATATATATATATATATATATATATATATAGGCGAGATTTAACCCTATGGTTATTCTTACATCTAACCTATCCCACATACAAAGATCAGAATAAGTCGTTTTTAAGCTTAGTCTATATAAAACAAAAACAAATCAGAAACTAATACATAATTTTAAAAACAATGGAAAAGACAAAATAATTATAAAGATTGCCTAGCCAATAATTGCTGTTTATATTTATAGCGAAACCCATATATGGAACTAGTTTTGAGATCAGGACTAAGGGAGTTGTACAAACTCACAGCCATGTAGGTGAAACTACGTTGGAACAAAGCAGTATGATGATGTGGCATTGTCAAACGATTCAGCTGCCTCACATCTCGATCATGTACAAGATTTCTAAAGATCAGTTTCTCTCTGAGGTATATAGAGGCTGATGTTCTTAGCAATTTCATGACTAAGACAGTGAAATGCAATTGTACGGTGTTAGATAATCTAAGCCATTTCAATTCATTTATCTTTGCAGATACATGATCATATTTCCTAATACGATATACAAAAGGCAACAAGCATTTTGTACATATTGTAATCGATTTTTGGATAAGGAATCAAGACACGGATAGTAAACAACATTACAATAATTAAAAGTTGATAGTACTAGGGACTCGCATAGTTTTTTTCTCATTTTAAAATTTAATATGAAACGATTAGCATACAACATTTTCATTTTAGCATATGTTTTTTGTAAAAGTTTGTTGACATGGTGCTCATCATGCTCATCGTGTTGCTTTTATGAGACAGCTCAAAAACTGTTTATGATGTTGTTGACTGTGGTTAACGGGTGAAATTTTTCCCACTTTAATGCCCGAAAAGACTGATTTTGTTTTCCTTTTTCCCTTATTATTTGTATGCAATATTATAGTTTTTTTCTTTTTTTTCTTTTATTTTTAAGAACTTGGAGTTTATCGAATGTTTTTGTTATATAAATTTATTATTTAAGAATAATAATGAAAATTATATTATATTATATATTAATATTGGGCTTAATGTCCGTAGACAATAAATAAATAAATAAATAAATAAACCTTAAATGTGAATCGAACACCACTCCCAAATTTTTAATGGTATCTGAAAAGTGCAAACTCTCATTTGCCAACTTGAGGGTCAATGTCCTTTGTAAAGCTGCCCTACGATTATCCTGGCAAAACAACAGAACTTGTGTCTTATCAGGATTTATTTTTAAATTATGCTCATTTAAAAAAGCTAGTAGGGTATCCAAATCGCTATTAAGTTGTTCCGTTGCTAACGCAGAATCTGAAGGATCAAAATAGTAAAGGAGCTGGGCGTCATCTGCATATGTTTGTACATGAGAATATTGAACAGATTCAAAAATGTCAAACGTGTATATAACAAACAACAGGGGACCCACAATGGACCCCTGAGGTACACCGGAAGCTATTTTTCCTGCAGACGACAGATTCTCCCCCACACGAACTCGTTGTTGCCTGTCTGTCAAATAGCTGTGAAAAAAATTAACAGAGAGCTCATCAAATCCCAAGTATTTTAATTTGGCGCAAAGGAGGTCATGGTCCAGCACATCAAAGGCCCTAGAATAATCTAAGGAGACCGACACAACAGCAATTTTTTTGTCAAGAGCCCTGATGATATTATCAGTTAAATTCAATAAAGCCGTCGATGTGCTGTGACTCTGTCGGAAGCCAGACTGATGAACTGGAAAAAGATTATTTGCACATAGATATGTAGTCACTTGTGTGTGCACGACCCTCTCCAGAACCTTCGACATGACAGGCAACAAACTGATAGGTCGGAGCTCATTGATCTTCGTAGGGTTGTTCACCTTTGGTATGGGGCAAACAACCGACTCCTTCCAGGCCGTCGGAAAATACCCAGTCTCCAGGCAGCAATTAATAATATGGGTCAGGTGATATAAAATAACAGGCACGCTAAGCCTTAGCATATAGAGAGAAAGTTTATCATTACCAGCAGCATTGGACTGTAAGCTGTAGATATATTTTAAGAGGGTTTCAGGGGATTCCAATCTAAAACTAAAACTGAGATCTGCATTTAATTTGTTAGTCATGTAAAAAGCTACTTTATTTAAGCAATTATCAGATTTATAGCCATCAGATTTCATCTGTCAGATCTAGTTTTTGAGATAGGCTATATTTATGGCTTTATTTATTCACTTATACTCTTTTCATATTAAAAAAAAAATACTTATATATACAAACATTCACTAAGAACATAAATGGAAATCCTCGTGAACCTTAGACCCAGCAGAAACTCAATGAAGTGCGAGGCAGTCATTTAGCTGTTCACCCAACTGATTTTCTGAGACATGTGAGATAATTTCGCATATTAAAAATAAAAATTCTGCAGACCCGGATGGAATTGCAACTAAAATATTCCAGATTTTGTGCTAAAAGTGCTTAGCGAGGCTATAATTACTTCATGGCAGACAGCTGTGTTGTTGTTTTAAAAAAAGCCAAGTGTATACCACTGTATAAGGCAGAGGATTCTCACCAGATGTTAAACTTGAGACCTATTTCTTTGTTTAAGGTTTTTGAAAAATTAATTAAAAACAAATTAGTGTCCAAGAAACACTGTCTTTAATGAAAGCCAGTTTGGTTTTCAAACAAATAAGGTTTTTGAACGTGTAAGTCATAAGATTCTGCTGTGAAAGCTTCAGCATTGTCGCTTAGGGAGTGTTTGCCAAGGGTATACCACTGTATAAGGGAGGGGAGCCTCACCAGGTGTTAAACTTCAGATCCATTTCTTTGTTGCTTACTTTACTCATTGTCTTTTATGAAAGAAAAACAAATAAATATTATTTATGATAAGCAATTTTCTTTTAACATAAATAAACAATTTTATATCTTTTAGTACCCACCTATTATATGTTAATAGCCAACAGATAAAAGGTAAATGTATAGAAGGAAGGTTCTGGAATGTCTTAAACATTTTAACTTTAACAATGTTGATATCAACAATAATTATGTACCTAAAAACGATATGTTGTGAAACTGTATCCAAATTACGTGAGATATTTTTTTTCGACTGCACAATAAATGAAACCAACAATAATATGAATCTTTAGTTTTCAAGTTATAACATGAGGCCTGAAAAAATGAAAATTCATAAAAAAAATAAATCTTTTACCGGCATACGACTGTTGTGGTTGTGCCACTACCGGTGGGGGACTGCTCCAAGCTGCATCCCAATCATCATCAGCCATTGCACAATTAGGAAATTCGTCAATAATAAGAAATAAACTTTTGGATCAAACGATTGCAATATCTTTTTTTGTACAAAAGTTTCCTCTCACAAACGATAAATACTTAGTAGACAGAGACAGATCAACATAACCTAAATCAAAATCAGATTATACACTGAACATGATCTATATGATCCGATTATTAGCTGTACGATTTCTATCCTTTTCTATCCGAAGTAACTAAACAGAAATCATATATACCAGCTGATTACAATATCAACCAAAAACACAGTAATACTGACTCTATAACATAAAAAAAGAGAAGAATTTAAAGGGCAAAGGGCGCCTGCTAAAGAAAAACTTTAATGTGAATATTCAGGTGACGTCACAATTAATATTATAACACCTGAAAACTGGAACTTAAATTCTATACGGCTCCCGCCAATCACAACTCTAGAGTACTCTCCTAATTAAAATCTGATTTACCCAAGATTTGAGGTGTGATTATATCGTTTTAATTATTGTTATTGACGAACCTGGGCTAATCTGACGTCAACTGGACAGATCCACCTAACAGTATAGGTTTTGTTAAAAAAAAAATGTTTTGGTAATTATGTACTTTTTTACACCATTGACGATTTTTTGTATATAAGTAAATTTTAGAGTTCTAATCACGATTCCGAAAACAATTATTTTTGGCCACGTTTCGTTTTTAAGTGGTTCATCCTCAAAGTTTATAAACATCCTAAAGACTTTAATCTATTTTTTTTCTCTTTTTTTATGGAAATTCACTGGTTCTGGATGAAACTACTACAAACAATTATAACAAAAAGTAAAATAAATCCTTTTTTTTTTGTTTCATTTGCCTTTTTCATCTAAAAAAATTGGAAAATACTCAAAAGCTGCTCTCAGTGCTTTTTCGTGATGTCAAGATGCCAACATGAAGGAAAAGTTACTAGTCCAAAAAGCATGCAGTGGCGGCTCGTGGTGAATTATATTGGAAGGGCAATAACAAATTTAAAAATAGGCATACTTAAAATGAAAATAAATATCTTATTTTTAAATTAAGCTTTAAATTCTCTTGAAGTTCAATTTTTCAATTTCAATCTATGTTTTTGGCACTTCACTTCGCAACTTCCCAGATTGCTCTTCGTCTGGGGCTTATTTAGAGCTGGAGCGACCCTTCCAGATAATTTACACCTTATTCCGATTTGGAGAAGTTGTCGGTAGGATGTCCGGATGGCGAGTTCTGAGCTCCCGGTCACCTCGTGTATTTCAATATCTTTAAATTTGTCATTCTTTATAGAACCTTCTAATGCTTCTTGGCTTCCACCAGATGCCCCTTGAGAGTACTACTAGTCTCACGAGATGACCTTTTCTTTCAAGCTATCCCCTTACACCTCCCACTCCCGCCACATAGCGGGCATTACGCTAATATTCTTTGTAGAACTGCGACAGACGAACGGGATTGAATGCGGGAACAACTAGACCTCACACGTTCACAGCGTTTGCTCTCTTTCTAGCAGGGTCGTTAGTTTCCACACTGAGCGGTTAAGTTTCCCGTTTCCCCCCGAAATAAAGCAGCAGAACCGAACACGTGGAACCACTTATGTTAATAACACAGAGGTCTGCCCTCGACGAGGCGAACCGGAAGACTGCTCTTGAAGTTCAGGGCTACTCTTCGTTCTTTAGAATAGGAAAAATGCTGAATGACACGTTCATTAAAATTGTACGTACATTACTTTTATAAGCGTTTTCACGATACTTAACATTGCTAAAGCACATAGTCTATCTTGGCCCAACACCTCAACAAAATTTATAAGCCCTCGAAAAACCCCTGAATTTTCAGACAAAGCCGTGGCCAAAGACCATGGCCATGTAGCGCCAGCTCGAATCCCCCACAAAATTTTATAGAATCTATAATTTTGTTTAAAATATAACGGTTTTTGAATACATTTTCCTTAAAATCTCTAAGGGATTTTCTATAAGCTGTGTCTAGCTGAGTGCGAATATCAACACTTTAGACCGTAGTCATCATTCATCATCATAGTTCACCGAACACTTCATGTGATCTGCAGATTTTCTATTTTTTCTTTTAAGGGTTTTGAGTCTTTAACACATGTTTTGCACCATAATGAGTCCGACGAGTCCTTAGAAAACAACAAACAAACATAACAGTAAAATGAGTTAGAGACTTCACAACCACATGTCCAGTTAGCTAAATCGTACATACTTTTGCGAAAGTTTCGATGAACTCCTTTATTTTTGTCTTTACTAGTTTGTCGTATACTAAGCGACCACTTACCTTAAATCCGGTTATTTTCTCAAAATTAAGTTCTTTAGCACTCTTTAGTTGTTTATTTTTTTGCACTAATCACTACCAACATTTTATTTCCTGTATATTTCCAACTCACACATGGATCATAAAAATATATATTATAAAAAACAGTATATAATTCAATTTTTATCAATTACAAACGCCTGAAACAATACCGAGTTAGAATATCGACCGCGCGACCTCTGAATAAATGAACTTCCGCATGCCGACGCGGTGCGCGCGGCTAATAGTGTAGCGTATCTAACTTTTCCCAAGGTTCGCGTTTTATTACAACTATTACGTCAAACGAATAATTTATTTTCTGAAATATTTTGAGTGTTCTAAACCTCCTTGGTCCTAATTTTATACATAAAATAAGGCATCAAAATCATGAAGAGAGTTTTGTTACGTCTGTTATAATTGTTTGTAGTAGATTCATAGACACCTAGTCAATTTTTATAAAAAAGAAGATGAAAAAAAATAGAATGTCTATTAATGTTGGAGACTGTAAACGTTTTCCAGTTAAGATCCCTGAAGATGGTTCGTGCAATGACAAGCAAAACGTCGGAAAGTAATTCCAATGTGCCAAGTTCTATTATTTCATAACTGCCTCCGGTCTTGAAAGTTTTCGTACTATGATGCTGAGGTGACTTCATCGTTGAAAAGATTCTATAAAAAATATTAGCGGTTAATCCTTCCGTGACTGTAAAATATAAACAAAATCCATTATGTTTATTGAAAGATGTTTGCTATTTCAGTGCTAAAGGAGCGTATTAGCATTACAAAGATACTGTTTTCCATCCCCAGCAAGCAATGACCTTTTTTAGTTTTTTTTTTTGCAAAATCTATTATTTTGTATGAAATTAACTATTAAAAATCGGACTGCGTGTTAGTTAGCTCAGCTTAGGTGTTTATTTTTGGATATGTATTGATGTAAAGAAAGTATATTTACAAAAAAGGAGTCATGGATTCTTGTGATATTTAGCGAGTCGTGAAACAAATTAATCTTTTGAATTTTTCGCTTAAATCTAAATTTGAAACACTACTAATAAAACAAAAAAGTAAAAAATACCTTAATACTTGAGTAAAGTCAAGTGGTTTCCTGTCGATACAAAAGTTTGAATTGCCTCTTATTGGCAATACTAGATCGGAGCGAAAACTATTATCTATGTAAAGAAGAAGAAATTTGCAGCCACCTTACTTATGTTATTCTTGTCGGATACATGAAAATCCAAATGACGTATGTCTAAGTTGGTATGATGAGTATAAAAACTGCATTCAGCAGATCGGTATTCGATGGTAAACGTCAAATTCGGTGAAGATGTCTGGTTTTCCGCAGGTGTAAACAAGGAAAGTTTATCGAAAAGGTCATTCTAATGGATTTGCAAAGAGATTATAGGCAAATGGTCAGAATCAAATGGCTATTTTTGAACGGGAAATTAGTACGAAAGTGTTGTTAGATGATACCGAACCCCTCACTTGCCACATAGAGAATTGGCAGAACGTTAATGGTCACACGGTAAGTAAAATCCACTTGTCTCGTATTGAGCAATTTGCTAATTATCCGAAATTATCAGTTCTGGTGGGTTAATCAGCTTTATTCTCGGAAAGGGGCGTAGTTAGGATGCCTTTTCCTGATGTTTTTCGTATTACTTAGATGTACTGTTTATAAAAATTGAAATATCATTACCTACATTGTGTATAAACGTTATTTGTATATAAATTGGTCAATTAACTTTTGATTAAGTCGTAATCTATTGCTATTTTATTTGCTTATTATTCTTTTTGTAGAAGTCTACCTATATTTTATTTTGATTTGTATGTACCTATTTATGAGATGTATAATATTGCAATTTTTACTGTATATTTCTACGTAATTTTGTATTAAATTTATATTTTGCAATTGATTGGAGTAATTGATAGTGGCAAAGTAGCGTTAACTGGTTATACTTCTACAAGAAGATTAGATCATTTACTGAGAGTTCATATTTTTTTCTGTTTTTCCTCCTTTTAATATAGAATATATCGAATAACTTTGTCTATGTAGAACACATAGTGTAAGAGGGGTTCTTGTGTCGTTAGCAAACCCACCTATTTCTCTTTTTTTTATTTTAAATTATAGCCTATGATGTATAGAGTAGATTAAAAGTAAAAATTTTTTTCACCTTTTTTACCAATAATCACCAAAAATAATTGTGTGATTGTATGATCAGTATTTATTTAAATTATTTTAATATAACATTTGCTGCAGGAATTTATAATAAAAGTGCACAGGGGTCCATTCTCAGAGCAGACGTGGAAGGTCCACAAACGCTACAATGACTTCCTCAAGTTGCACCAGTTGCTGCAAGTGTCCAGGATTCCTCTTGAATTACCCCCCAAGAAGCTTATTGGTAACCTGGACCCTCAGTTCATTAGTGAAAGACAACAAGGTTTACAGGTATTGACTGTAAAAATTTAAGAATGTACAAATTTTAGAAGCAATTTATTAATGATTAATGACTTTTATTTGGTATATGTGAAAGTTGTCTTAGAACGGCAATGTAACCACACTACACCACAAATTGTTACATTCTGGATGCGCGTTTTGCCAACCAAGTTAGCATCATCAGCAGATGATATAAACTAAAGTAACTTATCCTAAACGAGAATATTTATAGTTAAATGTGGTCACACATGGTTGCACGCGACTGCACCATTGCCCTCTGTGTTTATTTAGTGCTTTCTTACCACATTTAACTATTTCTATACTCTCAAATTAATCCAATAGTCTATTATTAGATACGTTTTTAATTAACTTAAGATTATTCCTATTTGGTGATTGTTTTCCAAAGCATGTTCGACAAAGCTTGACTTTTCTGTTTGTCCGAATCTTAAATGTG
Organism: Kuschelorhynchus macadamiae; assembly: GCA_030620095.1. Lineage (NCBI taxonomy): Eukaryota > Metazoa > Arthropoda > Insecta > Coleoptera > Curculionidae > Kuschelorhynchus > Kuschelorhynchus macadamiae. Next base: position 850,630 of record JAUTXW010004930.1, read on the forward strand.
CCATTTGTTCTTTAAAACGAATGTTTATGGAGCATTTATTTGCCCAACATATTTTAGATCGCAGTCATTACAGCTAATTTCATAGATACCATTCCTTCCCTTCAAGTCGACTTTGTCTTTAGGGTTTCCAAGGAGATTTTTCAAACTGTTCTCCATTTTGTAGGCTACTCTAAAACCTACGTTTTTAAATACTTTTTCTAGACCTCTCGTATATCTGGGATCATATGGGATTACTATGAACTTATTGGGAGCCTCAGGTGCTTGAAGAGTAGTGGCATCTTTCAACATTTTCTTATGCTTATGTCTATTTAGTATTATAAAAATTGTATTCAGAGTGGTGCAATAGGAACTGATGCAATTTCTATACACATGTTAAAATATTCCGTGCCTTATTGTTTAAGACCGTTAGTTCATATTATTAATGAATCATTACTAAACAGCTCAGTACATGATCTATCGAAAAGGGCGCTAGTCACGCCTGTGCCTAAAGTGAATAACCCAACAAGTGTAGACGACTTATGACCTATAAGTATACTACCTGCAGCTTCAAAGATTCTTGAAAAGATAGTTAGAAATCAAATAATTGAATTTTTATAAAATAAAAATGTAATTCCAAAATTTCAATCTGGATTTAGGTCAAACTACAGTTGTACCACAGCACTTTTAAAATAACAAGTGACATCACAATGACATTTGATATGGGTAGTTCTTGTTGATTGATTTGACTAAGGCTTTTGACAGACTCAATGTAAACTTACTATTGGCTAAATTAACACATTATAAAATCAATGCAGAGGGATGGTTTGGTAGCTATCTTCACAGTAGGCAACAGGCTGTTAGGTTAAGGCAGGATGGTGAGGAGATAATATCGGATTGGAGAATGGTGGAGCAGGGTGTCCCACAGGGGTCTATCTTGGGGCCTCTTCTCTTCACCATATTTATGGCTGATCACATACATTACTCTAAATATCACATGTATGCTGATGATTTACAGATTTACCTACCTGCATCAAATCTTCTTAGTATATCGCAGTGGGCTGAGAAAAATTCTTTACAAATAAATTACAAAACACAGGCAATTCTCTATTCACGTAATGACATGGACAAATCTAATCTGAACATTAAATTGGGTCATAGAACGGTAAAATGGTCCAACGAAGTAAAAAAATCTTGGGTTAATTATGGACAACAAGCTTACATTTAATAAACATGTTAATATTACTTGTCAAAAATCTTATTTCAGGCTCAAATCATTACATCAATATGGTACTGTTCTTTCTTCTAAAGCTAAAAAAATATTAACTCAGAGCCTGGTTCTTTCAATACCCAATTACCTTGATGTTGTTTATGGCCCTTTTCTCACTAACTTAAATAAATATCAAATACAGAAATTGCAGAATTCCTGTGTTAGGTTTGTGCGAAATCTTACCATGAGGGATCACGTTAGTCATCATGTCAATGAGGTATTTAAGTGTGATATGGCACAGAGGCGATACATTCACCTGAGTTGTATCATTTATAAGGCAATTAAGATCAAAGAACCCCAATATCTAACTGAGCTTATAATTGTTAGAGGAGATATTCATCAGGTGGATGTTCTTTCAGGTATGCAATTTCTATTCCAAGACATAGAACACAAATTTTTAAGAACTGCTTCCTGTATCCGATTCATTTCATTGTTAAAATGTTTTTAGACTGACCCATCTTCTAGAGGTATTAGATTTGAATAAGACCACAATAATAACTGGTCATTTTAATGTAAATTTTGACAAGAATACTTTAGAGGCACGTCTTCTATGCAATCTATTCGAATCATATGGCTTGGAAAAATCAACCAGTTTGGCTACTAGAAGCCAGGCATGCTTAGATAACATTTTCCAAAATCTGTGAGGGTCTATATGATATAAAAGTGGTTGATCCAGGTCTGTTTGACCACTTAGCATTGTCTTTTTCTTATGGGGGTATGGACGCGATTGTAGTTAGCAGGGCTAGAGTGGTGTATAGACCAATAACTGAAATGGACCTCTTTCATCTTTATTGCATTCTGGAAAGTGTTGACTGGTCTCATCTATACTCTGGAAACATTTCTGCTGCTAAAAAATGTAAATGGTTTATTGATATTATAGTAAATGCATGTGAGGCTAGTTTTCCAGAAAAAACTAAGAATGCTAGCAATAATTCTGGCAGTTTTTGCCAAATACACTGGTTCAATGATGAGTTGAGACAGGATAGGGAAACATTGCATTTCTTAACTCTCTTGAACAGGACAGATCCTACTATTGTTCCTAACGCGTTGTTAAGATCTTTCAGACTGGACTACCGGAAAAAAATTGAATATAGCAAAAAGCGTGCAAATGACAAATATATTACCGAGTCTAGCAACAAAAGCAAGGCATTGTGGGATATCATAAAAAATAACAATCCTTCCACTAAAATACCCCAATCAACAAAACTAAATGCTACTGATTTTAATAATTTCTTCTGTCAAATTGCTGATAACATTATAAGAGATATTCCTATGATGACAAAAGACCCAATGGATTATGTAACTCCGAACACTACCACCGTTGAGAATGACTTTAAATTTGTTCATGTGTCAATTAATGAAGTAAGGGATATTCTCACAGGGCTTAAGAATAGTCCTAGCAAAGATTATTTGAACTTAAATGTGAGAATTTTAAAGACGATGAAGGAAATAATAATATACCCATTAACTAAAATAATAAACTTATGTATTAGTGCGTTTTTCCTGAATGTCTTAAGATTGCTCGTGTTGTGCCTGTCTTCAAAAAAGGATGTTGTGACGAAATTTCAAATTACAGACCAATATCAATTGTGGCAATATTTGGAAAGGTTTTCGAAAAAATACTTAAACAACAGATATGTACATATTTAGAAAGATACCATTTACTAAATCCCTGGCAGTTCGGTTTTAGAAATAACATTTGACATTTGAGTAGCTCCAATTTGCTTGAGTCATACTTGTCCAATCGCTGTCAGTATGTGTCATACAGTGATGGGTCTTCGGGCAGACAGTCTATCAGCCATGGCATTCCACAGGGATCTGTGTTAGGGCCAGTACTATTCTTGCTCTATATTAATGACATTGGAGCCAGTATCCCGGATGGGGCTGGAGAAATATTATTGTTTGCCGATGATACTACAACAATTAATACCAACGAAAATCTTGAAGATCTGGAGCAAATAGTGGTGACGACACACAGTGATGTGCAGACTTGGTTTATTTCTAATAAGCTGGGTATTAATATCGCGAAAACAAAAACATTACACTTCTCGTTAAGAGCAGGTCCTATGAGCACAGATCCCGTTAAGTTTCTGGGTGTGTTCCTCGACGCGAAACTGACATGGGAAGAACATACAAGTCAGGTTGCAAGGAAGTTAAGCAGAAATCTGTACATGTTACGTAATCTTAAAGGTATCGTATCAGACAACGTCCTTATGTGTGCGTATTATGGTCACATTAATTCCCATTTATGTTATGCTGTGCTGTGTTGGGGACACTCCCCCCATGCAAATGCGTTGTTTGCTGTACAGAGGCGCTGTGTGCGGGTGATTGCAGGTTTGAGATTTGATGAATGTTGTAAAAATAGTTTTGTCACATTATGCATTGTCACTCTACCATGTATATATATTTTAAATTGTCTTGTATATGTTAAGGAAAATCTACATACCTACTCTCACAATCGCGACTATCATGAGTACAACACTAGGGCAAGAAAGTGTATTGCTATAAATTATAGTAGAACTGCAAGAGCCAGGGACGGAAGGAATTACCATTGCATAAAATTCTATAACGTTCTCCCAGAGAGAATCAAAAATTTGAATGTCAAAAAATTTAAATTCCAAATAAAGCAATACCTTATTAAAAAAGCTTTTTACACTTGGGATGAGTATCTTCATAGTAATTTCAACGACCTTGTTAACTTAGATTAACTCGGAGAGGCATATCCTTGTTGCTGTTACATTTTAGTTTAGTTAGTGTTATTTTTCTTTTTTAATTATTTGCTTTATTTTAATCTTATTATTTATAGATTGTTATTTGTCTTTTTTGCTCTGTTTACATTTTCTATTTTGACTTGTAAAAATACTTAAGTATGTTCAATTACCAATAAATATTGGATTGTATTGTATTGTATTTTTACTTAATTCTATTCTCATTTTTGTTAACAGGCTTTTTTCAATTAAATCATAAGGACCAGTTTGAATCAAATTGTCTACTCTTTCAAAATAATCTGTTTTGTCTAGTATAACAACCTTATTTCCTTTGTCAGCTTTTAAATAAAAACATTCCTTTTTCTTCAGTCCCTGGATAACTTCAGTGTTTTTACGAGAAACATATTTTGACTTGTTGTTAACAACGTTTTTTGAGATTTGATTTCTGCAAGCCTCTCTAATGAATCCCTTAGTTGACTCTGGCACGTATTGAATGGAACTTTCGATATTCCCTATAATAGTTGGTAAACTATTTTTTACTGGAGGCTCTGCAAAATTCAAACCTTTATTCGAAAGGGCGATTTCTATAGTATCAAAGGACTGAGAAGAAAGATTTTCTACAATGTCCTTGACTCCCGAAGAAATTTGTTTTTGTGGTTTTAACTTTCTCAGTTGATTTTTAAGTGAACACATTTTCTTCAAAAATTTGGCATCGATAGCTACGAACAGTTTTCTTTGGAAATCTAACCATTGTTCAAATTCTAAATTACTAAGCTTATAAGTGAGTTTTTTTATTAAATAATCTGTATGCTTCAATTTCAAGCATACTTTGTTTGCTATACAGATTTTTAATTTCTAAATCTAGCCACTTTTGTTTGGCAAAAGATTCAACCTTTCCAGTAACGGCTGATTGTTTAGGGATCTTGACTGAAATGAATTTAGGGAAAACTAAAAAAGACTTGCATGATTTTAGAAACCAAATATCTGCTGCTATTAACCTAATCTTAGTACAGTACTTACAGTAAAGGTTCTGACTGAAAAACTTAAATCAAAGTATAAATTGTTGTGAAAATAAATCGCCAAAGCAAATCCACAAATTAAAACAAACTCTGCACATTTACTAAAAAGAGTTACTGCCAGCGCTGTCTTTTTCCTATTAAAAAAGAATTCAACATCTGCACATTCAAAAATTAACTCTCTTCAAATGTTTTTTAGTAACAATTGGTTTGACAGTAATGCATGTTGAGTTCTACAGAAATTACTTGTATATTAATTGTCTAATTGGCTAGTTTGTTAATATATATTTAATATAAGTGTTGTATACTGCTCTTTCAGAAATATCTAGACAGCATACTGATGAATCCGATTTTGGTGTCTTCGCTACCAGCGCGATCTTTCATAGATCCAGCGAACTACTGTCAACCTTTTGGAGGTAAGTTTATGAAGAGAAATCTATTAGTAGTGCATCAAATCGATTTGGAATAGTTTTTTTTTACTTTTTAATTGACTCCACATGCAAACCAATCATGTATATATATATATATATATATATATATAAAATTTAATAATTTTGCGATATCTCCTAAGGAAATCCCTAAAGGAGAAATAATAGCTGGAGTGGAAGCTGTCCTTGACTCCTCTGAAGAAACAAAAGCAGAGGAGATTCGACAAGAGGTGGCAAGAATTTTAAGATCAAGCAAAACACCAAAACAAAAACCTAAATGCCGCTGAACAAAGGGCCCTAATAAACCTCCGAAAAAATAAAAACATCACAATCCTTCCCGCAGATAAAGGAAACGCAACTGTGGTTATTAATACTCAAGATTACGTACAAAAAATGCAGGATATCCTACAAGACAATTGTTATAGGCCTGTTCCAAGGGACCCGACAACGTACCTAGAAAAAACAACTAAAAATAAAATAAAAAGTTCACCAATAAACCCCGAAATTCAACAAAAAATCATACCACGGGAAAAGTCGAGCAGATGTCCTAAACTCTATGGTTTACCAAAAATACACAAACCAGGGGCGCCTATCAGACCTATTGTTAGTGCTGTTAATTCGCCGCTACAAAAACTGGAGAAATACCTTTCTGAAATTATGCAACCAACTGTAGAAAAAGCTGATTCATTTGTAAAAAACTCGGAGCATTTCACTCGAATTATACGAGATACCGTCCTTGAAAAAAACGACATCATAGCAAGCCTAGATGTCAAATCGTTATATCCCAGTATTCCCATCGACGAAGCATTGGACAAGATTGCTATGAACGAGGATTTCCAGGCACATATAATAGAACTCTCGGAGCATTGCCTCAAAAATACTTATTTTTCTTTTTTTCTCGCTATCACCAGTAGTCGCGAATTTATTTATGATATACTTCGAGAAAGAAGCTCTTGAGAAAGCAAGGTTAAAAGCCAAATTATGGATTCGTTATGTGGATGACATATTTATTATATGGCAGCATGGTCATGCAGAGCTCGAAAAATTTCTGACTCACGTAAATTCAATCCACCCCAGAATACAATTTACTCTAGAGTTAGAGGAAAACAACAAACTACCATTTTTAGATGTTTTGGTCACAAAACTACATAACGGACATTTCGAATACACCGTGTATAGAAAACCAACACATACAGACAGATATTTAAATGCAAAATCACATCATCACCCAGCACAAATTCAAGCTGTGGCAAATACTCTAATATCTAGATCCGTACGACTAACTGAAACACAGATGAGACAAAACGAACTTAAGGTAATATCTAGTGCTTTAAAGAAAAATGGCTACACAAATCGCACCATAGAGAAAGCTATTAATGCACAAGTTTCCCGAACAACGAACAACAAAAAATATGAACCGGGAAAGCAACGAGTAGTCTTACCATATGTAAAAGGCACAACAGACAGAATCGGAAGAATTCTGAGGAAACACAACATACAAACAATACACAAGCCACAAACAACTATAGGTAAACTACTCGGAAACCCAAAAGATAAAATCAAACTGGAAAACCACGGAGTGTACAGTATTCCGTGCCAGGACTGTGAAAAGTTGTACGTAGGGCAAACTAACAGGCGAATATCAGCAAGAGTGGAAGAGCATAAACTCAGCATCAGAAATAAACAAACAACCTCAGCTTTATTCCTACATCATCAGGAAACCGGCCATAAAATAAATTTCGATGGGTGTAGGGAGATCGCCAATATAGAACATTATAAGACCAGAATAATCTGAGAAGCCATAGAAATTGAAAAGCAAGGTGATTTAAATAAAAGGGACGAATCATTAAAACTACCAACAGTATGGAAGACAATAATAGACAAATCTAAAATCGCAAAATCTCAAGCGCAACAACAACAGCACCATCCGGAAAACATAAATAACGACCAACGCCTGCGCAGATATAACCTTCGGCCCCGAGTGGGGGTATAAAAGGAAGCGTCGCAGTCACCAACACTTCAGTCTCTATTCGGACGCGAGGAAGAAAGCTTCGAAAATGCCAAATGTGATTTTGGAGAAACGTCAGCAAAACTGTTCTTTTCAGTAGTGAACGGATGTACACCCGGAATGAAAACACATATATATATATATATATATATATATATATATATATATATATATATATATATATATATATATATATATATATATATATATATATATATATATATATATATATATATATATATATATATATATATATATATATATATATATATCTATATATATATATATATATATATATATATATATATATATATATATATATTTTTTTTTTATTTTCTCAGATATGGGATTCCATTCTGGGGTTTTAGTAGTCAATATCTGTTAAACATTTTGTTTGTGCTGCAGAAGAAAGCTGTTCGCTTTATTGCTGGTGTGGGTCTAAGAGAATCCTGCAGACCTCATTTTCTGTCACAAAAAATCCTAACTATTAGCTCTTTATTTATCCTCGAAACAGCATGTCTAATCTTTAAATACCGAGAAAATATACAGCGTCCTGCAGGTCAACGAAACACCAGACAAGCTTTGGATTTGCCTTTGCCAGTACTTACTTCTGCTTTGACTAAAAATTCTTTGATTTATGAGGACAGAAAGCTTTTTAACCACTTGCCAAGTAGCCTTAGAATAATTGGGTCATTAAAACAATTTAAAAGAAGTCTTAAAAAAGTATTGTTAGGCAAAGCCTACTATAAACTTGCCGAATTTTATGCTAACCCTATTGCCTAATCTGTCTGGTTGTATATGTTATCTATCTTATGTTCTTTTTTCAGCTGTACTGTTTTGCACATACTTGTATTTACTATGTTTGTATTTTATATTGTTTAGCTTGTTTAATGTTTTAAGATTTTTTTGTGTACTATTTGACATTATATTATTTTGTAGTATGCTTTGTCAATGGAAATCACATTTCCTCAATAATAAAGTATTTTGAGTTTGAGTTTATGTATGGTATCCTACAGGATAAATGATCTGACTGATGTTCAAGAGTGAGGCATTATAGGATTCCTCTCCCAAGAAACATGTTACAATCAATTTGGATTTAAGCTTGCTTAAAAGTAGTTTTATCAGTTTCATCTTGTATTTGTGCATCTACTAGAGATAATTGATAAATATTCTCATTAATAAGTATATTTCTCTTTAGGAATTTTAGAATGTAAATGCCCTGTAAATGAATTATTTCACAACTTTATTATCAATTATAGTGGTTTTAAGATTCCTTAATAAAAATACATCTTAAGAAATAGTCACCATAGAACGGAAGCTTTCACAGCTTTGGTCAATTAAGAAATCATGGTTCTTGGGATTAGACCGTGTCAAGTTGTAATTACTATCCGACGTTTCGCCTTCGATTGCACGAGACATCTTCAGGGATCTTTACTCCAGGAGATCTGAACACTGAATGAGCTCGAAGAGATTCAGGCGGGCTTTTATACCCGACTTGTGATTAAGATTGGTTTCCACGTGTGATGTAGACCATAACCCGTTTAAATATTTCAATAGATTCTCTAATTTTTCGTTTATAAAAATCTGGAACTGATGCTAGAACCTTGGTTTCCTTTACATTTATGAAATAGCCAGTGTTATGCTGGTGTTCAGCCACAGCAGATTGAACAATTTGTTTCTTTTTAATACATCGTTCATGTTCCTTAAGTCTAGTTGATATTGAGCGTCCTGTTTTTCCCACATACACTTCTCCACAGGAGCAAGGAATTTTATATACTCCTGTTTGGAAAGGTACAAGATCTTTCCGGGATCGCAAGCATTATCCAATCTTCTTATGTGTATTGAAGATTGTACGTATGTTGGACCGCCGAAATAATCGTCCTATTTTGTCTGTAGTGCCATGTATATAGGGAAGAACAACACTATCTAATGGTGGCTCTTTATCATTCTCCTTTGGCGGAGTTGGTTTACTATGTCTTTTAATTGAACGCGTAATATCTTCATTGCAATAGCCATTCCCTCTGAGAGCTTCGGTCAGTTTCGATGTTTCCGATGTTAAAGAATCTTGATCAGAAATCGAAATAGCTCTGAATACTAGTGAGTTAATGACCGATTTCTTTTGTGCTGGATGGTGATGAGAATTTGCGTTTAAGTATCTATTTGTATGCGTCGGTTTTCCATACACACAATGTCCTAATGTACCATTTTCCTTCCTTTGAACACATACATCTAGAAAGGGAATTGTTCCATTAGATTCAATTTCCATCGTGAATTTGATATTATGATGTTGCTGATTAAGCTGGTCCAGAAATATGAGGAGATTATCCTGTCCATGAGGCCAAACAACAAAAGTATCATCTACGTATCTAAACCAGTGCTTCGGTTTTAGTGGAGCGGATGTTAGAGCAATATCCTCAAAGGCTTCCATCAAGATATTCGCTACCACAGGTGATAAAGGAGATCCCATAGCTGCCGCTGAAGTTTGTTCATAAAAAGTTCCTCGAAAAATGAAATAAGTAGATGTAAGACAAGCTTCCACTAGGTTTATTAAGTTCTTATCAAGATTATTGTTATCCAGTATGTCTGATGTAATGGAAATTGAGTCGTTGACAGAAATATTTGTGTAAAGTGATTCTACATCGAAACTGACCAAAATATCTTCAGGATCCAACTGGATTATCTCGAGTTTTTCCACGAAATGTGCAGAGTTTTTAAAAAAAGAATCTGTTTTTTCAGTAAATGGATTAAGAAAATTTGAAAGATATTTACCTAGCTTGTATGTGGGCGAGTCTGTTGCACTGATGATTGGTCGAAGTGGTAAGTTGTCCTTGTGTATCTTTGGAAGACCATAGAACCTGGAAGTCTTGGAGCTGCTTGGTTTTAATGATTTTTTCTCCGCTGGTGGTAGGCTAGATGTGTTGATCAAATTGGTAATGCGTCTTTCCATTCTACTTGTGGGGCCTACCTTCATAACCTTATAGGTGTTGTTGTCCAAAAGTTGAGTAACCTTTTCCACATATTCTGTTCTGTCCATGACGACTGTGGCGTTGCCTTTATCTGCTGGAAGTACCAGAATGTCTGCGTCTTCTTTAAGATCTTTATTGCTGTTTTTTCGGCTGCGGAGAGGTTCGAGTTCGGTGGTTTTGAGTTTTTAATGATCTTCGCTGTCTCATATCTGACTTCATCGGCTTGTTCCACTGGTAATCTTCTGATTGCTGCTGCAACAGAAGATACCATGTCTTCTACGGGAATGCTATTCGGTGCTATTGCGAAGTTTTGGCCCTTGGACAGGATAATCTCCTCATATTTCTGGACCACCTTAGTCAGCAACATCATAATGTCAAATTCACGATGGAAATTGATTTTAATGGAACAATTCCCTTTCTAGATGTATGTGTTCAAAGGAAGGAAAATGGTACATTAGGACATTCTGTGTACAGAAAATCGACGCATACAAATAGATACTTAAATGTAAATTCTCATCACCATCCAGCACAAAAAAAAATCGGTTATTAACTCATTAGTATTCAGAGCTATTTCGATTTCTGATCAAGATTCTTTAACATCGGAAACATCGAAATTGATCAAAGCTCTGAGAGGGAATAGCTATTGCACTGAAGATATTACGCGTTCAATTAAAAGTCATAGTAAACTAACTCCGCCAAAGGAGAATAATAAAGAGCCACCATTGGGTAGTGTTGTTCTTCCCTACATACATGGCACTACAGACAAAATTGGACGATTACTTCGGCGGTCCCACATACGTACAATTTTCAATACACACAAAAAGATTGGACAATGCTTGCGATCCCCGAAAGATATTGTACCTTTCCAAACAGAAGGGGTATATAAAATTCCTTGCTCCTGTGGAGAAGTGTATTTGGGAGAAACAGGCCGCTCAGTATCAACTAGACTTAAGGAACATGAACGATCTATTAAAAAGAAACAAATTGTTCAATCTGCTGTGGCTGAACACCAGCAAAACACTGGCCATTTCATAAATGTAAAGGAAACCAAGGTTCTACTACACGGTCTACATCACACGTGGAAACCGATCTTAACATGGGGTCACGGTTCAGCGAGCACAAGTCGGGTATAAACGCCCGCCTGAATCTCTTCGAGCTCATTCAGTGTTCAGATCTCCTGGAGTAAAGATCCCTGAAGATGTCTCGTGCAATCAAAGGCGAAACGTCGGATAAAAATTCCAATTTGACACGGTCTAATACGAAGAACCATGATTTCTTAAATAGTCACCCTAAACACCCACTTCATAAATTTATTGTTGCTATGGGTTTCAAGAAGTCTAAATAATCATTCCTTTTAGAAAATAAATTGCTTGTAAACACATTTCATAAAGATTTTATTAATAATAGATTTGCCTGGATAAACATTCAGAATCTTATCCAGAATCTGTCGCGAACGATTGTCTAGGACTTATAGTTTTTGAGATATCGGTGATTTTCCCAACCCGTGTAAAAAATTACAAATTTTCCATTTTTCAAGGGCTGTGAAAAATCAGTCATACATTCTACGACCAAACCAGTGTTATTTTAGGTTTTTACGGTATCAAATTAGTATATAAACCATGTTTTAGCAAAATCTGGAACAAAAAAATTTTTCGAATATTTTGCATGTATATGTATGGATTTTTTTAATGGAAATTTTAGAAAAAAAATTTTTTTTCGAAAATTAGTGCAAAATATACGTTTATATGGGTATTTTGAGCTGCCGAATGCAATGGACACATAAAAATGTACGTGTGATTAATATTTTCAGAGATATAACTAAGTTTTCATTTTGAAATTTTTTTTATTACATTTTCCGTCACGTTAGCTCCATTTCGTTAGGATATGTTCTAAAACGATTATTTCTTAATAAAATAACGCACTCCGCACCCCCTAATCTCTTTTAGTTTTCGAAATATGAATTTTTCTCGGACCGCTGCATACAGCGGATTCACCATTTTGTCATAAAAGCGTCTCTATATTTCGGATATTTTTAGTTGAGATAGTAATTTGAAATTACTACCAGTTATAGATTCATTCCTTTCAAATCGAATGGTGAAAACCGCATCTGTGAATGAAATTTCGGAAAAAAATTTTTTTCCCAAAAATGATTGGAAAATATACGTTTATATGGGTATTTTGAGCTGCTGAATGCAATGGACGCATAAAAATGTACGGGGGATTAATATTTTCAGAGATATGACTAAATTTTCACTTTTGTTAATAGTTTCCGTGAAGTTAGCTTCAGTTCGTAGGATATGTTTTAAAACGCTTATTTATTAATAAAATAACGCAAACCGCATCCCCCTATCTCTTTTAGTTTTCGAAATATGAATTTTTTTCCGGATCGCTGCATACGGCTCATCCACCATTTTGTCATAAATATTTTGGATATTTTTGTTGACATAATAAGATTACTACCAGTTATAGATTCATTTTTTCTGAATCGAATGGTGAAAACAGTATCTCGCTAACTTTTAAGTAAAAAAGTTATGGACATTTTCGCAAATTTTCCGATTTTCATACAAAATTTACAATAAATGCATATAATTTCCATCTGATAAAAAACAGACATTTTTCAAGATCATTTACCAGAAAATTTCAGGTATTTAATGCCTAATTTTGTATGCGAAATGACGATAATGAAGGTATGCGTCAAAAGTAATTTTATGCTTATATTTTGCTTTATATGCGGTATATATTAATATATGGGGTTGTAAAGCAAAGAAATTCGGTCCAGAATAGTGGGATTTTCCATTAACTGGAGGATTCAAAAGCATCTTTAATTGAAGTTTTTACATATATATATATATATATATATATATATATATATATATATATATATATATATATATATATATATATATATATATATATATATATATATATATATATATATGTATCCACCCCAAATAACAAGTCGCCAAGACAAAAAAAAAATAAAACGCTCGGACCCGTCGATTTTGCTTTTGAAGGGGAAACATTTTGCGCCTATTTTCAATTTCGCAACATCACCCTCTGAGCGGGGGTGAGATTCACCCCCAAAATGTTAAATGGAAAAGAGGTCGAGTGATACCTTATTTTGAAGGGTTTCCGACCCTGGTTACAACTGCCAAGTTTGAAGCCTCTGCTGTCATTCCTGAAGAAATGGCAGCTTGTCGAAAAAAAAAATATTAATAAATTAACTGCAAGAGTTGGCTGCTTTAAATTTAGGGTATGATGCAGGCTAGTGAAAAGATTTTAATAATAATTACTCCGGACGAGAGGAAAATAAAAATAGTAAATGTAAATTAATGGGGAATTTTTGCGTTTAAGAAATGTTTTCCACAAAGACTAAATTATTTTATGAATTGTTCGAAATGTTCGCCATTTACTCCCTTGCAAAGAAACAGACCGTTGCCAAAACGTTTAAGCTAACTTGTCGAATTGTCACTGTACAAAATTTAAAACAAAAATCAGCATTCCATTCTTACTGTTATCATAAAACATCAGCAACAAACAAAATAAAATCACATTGTTATCGTTTATTTAGTGTCAAGCATTCATGCGTTTATTACAGTTTGTGCATTTTATTTAAAATTTATTTTGTCTGAAAGTGTTCAAAGACGAAAGTTTCTAACAATTGCCTATGACGTTTACGATACAAGAGAGAATCGAAATTATTGTTCTTTACATTAGAAACAATAATTGTGCGAGAGCTGCAGCTGTAAGTTTTAATGAATCTCATCCCGAACATTGTTTGACTCATAGAAGTGTATTACAACTGTGGAACAAATTTTTCGAAACCGGCTCAGTTGTCAATAAAAAGCATGAAAGAGTAAGACCAATAAGAAATGAAAATGTTGAGGTTGCAGTCCTTGGCCATGTTGCTATGGTCCCAAGTAACTCCATCAGAGAAACAGCTGCAATATCAGGAGTCTCCCGAAGCAGTGTTCATCGGATTCTAAAATCCCATAAGTTTCGACCCTTTAAATATCAATTGCTTCACGAAATGAACGAAGATGACTTTGATCGCAGAGTAGAGTTTTGTGAGAATATTTCTGAAAAATTAAACAACCATACCATTTCATTGTACAATATTTGTTTTTCTGACGAAGCCACATTTTACTTAAATGGAGAAGTAAACCGTCACAACTGCAGGTATTGGAGCGACAGCAACCCCCATTTATTCAGGGAAACCCATAGCCAGCATCCTTTAAAAGTAAACGTGTGGGCGGGAATTCTAGGCAATCACGTTGTTGGACCTTTTTTCATAGAAGGCAATTTAAATGGTGAAAGTTATTTAAATTTACTTGAAAATGCCATCGATCCGCAGATTACTGAGATTCTAGAAAACCACCAGGATTTAGCTGAAGATCAGATATTCTTTCAACAAGATGGAGCACCTCCTCACTACACTCGTCCGGTAAGATATTTTCTCGATAATACTTTTCCCGATCACTGGATTGGAAGAAGAGGTCCCATCGAATGGCCGGCACGATCACCTGATTTGACGCGGTTGGACTTCTTTTTTTGGGGACACTTGAAAACAAAGATTTTTAAGGTGCAGCCAGAATCACTTGAGGATTTAAAACAGCGAATAGTAGCTGAATGCCGTCAGTTAACACCTGAAACATTTCAAAATGTTCGAGAGGAATTCGAGACTCGTCTGTATCATTGCATGGAAGTAAATGGCGAACATTTCGAACAATTCATAAAATAATGTAGTCTTTGTAGAAAACATTTCTTAAACGCAAAAATTCCCCATTAATTTACATTTACTATTTTTATTTTCCTCTCGTCCGGAGTAATTATTATTAAAATCTTTTCACTAGCTTGCATCATCCCCTAAATTTAAAGCAGCCAACTCTTGCAGTTAATTTATTAATATTTTTTTTTGGACAAGCTGCCATTTCTTCGGGAATGACAGCAGAGGCTTCAAACTTGGCAGTTGTAACCAGGGTCGGAAACCCTTCAAAATAAGGTATCACTCGACCCCCCTTTCCATTTAACATTTTGGGGGTGAATCTCACCCCCGCTCAGAGGGTGATGTTGCGAAATTGAAAATAGGCGCAAAATGTTTCCCCCTCAAAAGCAAAATCGACGATTTAGTTGGGACACCCTGTATATATATATATATATATATATATATATATATATATATATATATATCAAAGTGGAACAATCAGGATATGTTCTGTTTATACAGCCACTTATTGAAAGTGAGATTTTTTTTATCAATCACCAAAAATTATGAGCCTCCCTTGACCTAAAAATCTACCCACTTATACAGTGTCATTTATTTAAATGCAGACCACCCCTGTGCAAAAAAACTAACAACAAAATTTTATTTTGCAAAAATATTATACACTTTTGTTAAAAATACTAGATAATTAGTTATTACTTCCCTCGTGAGATTTTTTCAGATCTTTACGTTTAAGGGTCCCTAGATGCCGGAAAACATGTTTTCTCAATTCCGTCTGTCTGTAGGTATGTCTGTCCGTCAGTCTGCCTGTTCGCGGCATAGCTAAAAAACTACTTATCCGATTTCTTCAAATTTCAGTATATATATATATATATATATATATATATATATATATATTACAAATGTACTAAAAAAGTAGGCACAAAAATGGTGTCAAATTTAATAAAAAAAAATTTTAATTAAAATTCACTGGCTGATATCCAGGAGTCAGTGTCAAAAGCTTTGAGAATCGTTATAAGGAATGTACAGTTGGTTTGGAAAAAAATGAATACGGCAAAAAAGCACTTAAATAAGTTTGGGCAGTGTTCTTCAATTATGTCACATCAGGTTAGGATAATGAGTCATATTTACGACTATTTGTTGTCAAGATTTTTTGACAACTTGTCATGTAAAAATCTAAAGATTTTTAAAAAACGCCTCCTCATACTTCTGTTGAACTAAAGGCGCGAATAATTTCCAAGTTGGAAGATGGTGTCCCTCACAGTAGTTGCCCAACATTTTAATATTGGTAGAGCAACCGTATATAGAATTAGTAGAAGGTGGAAAAAGTCTTTAAAAAGGAAGGACAACAAAATTTTAGCTTTTAGGAGCTTTAGAAGAGAATCCATTCCGTACTGCAAAGAAACACTTTGGATTTCCTGGCCGAAAAACCACAACGTGGCAAAGACTGCAAGATTCTGCTTTAAACTGCAGAGTGGCGGCAAACAAAACGGAGCTGACCGTAGAACAACGACAAGCTCGTCTTCTGTTCGCCTTAAATCACGTGAACCGCGGCCAAAATTTTTGGGACCGTGTAATTTTTAGTGACGAAAAGATTTTTCAATCTTGCAAACAGGGCAAAATTAAAGTGTACAGGCCAAATAACTCAAGATTTGACCCAAACTACGTGAACCATTTTCGAGCTGCGGGTCATTTTAGCGTTAACGTCTGGGGGTGGATTTCATCAAGAGGGATGGGTGTGGCATGGCGAATTAACGGAAGATTTGTAGGCCAAACATATGTGGATATACTGGAAAATGTGATGCGGCCCACTGTGCTACTTTTATATCCCGAAGATAATTTCATTTATCAGCAGGATAATTGTCCTGTGCACACGTCAAACATTGCCACGCAATGGTTTAGGGCCAACAATATTGAAGTGCTACAATGGCCAAGTTATAGCCCAGATGCTAACCCAATAGAGAATGTGTGGGGGGTCATAACAAGACGGCTATATCAAAGAGATTTTATGCCAAGACATGCTGAAGAGTTGTGGAATTGTATCCAAGAAGTTTGGGAAGAATTGTCTGTAAGAGAGGACTTTTTGCCAGGTTTCATGCAGATGGATAGAAGACTGCAACCAATCATAGATGCTGATGGATACATGACCAAATATTAATTTAATTTGTTTCCCTTATTTGTATTGTTAACTTAAATAAATGAATCTAAAAAAACTATACCTATTTCCGTAAGAAGCTACATATCGTAATAAGTTATATGCATGAATGATTACAAATTCATAATGTTTACATTCATATCATACATCCATGTTGACATTCACCATAACCATTAAATATTTGACAAGATATACACTGCTCATTTTCGTAAAAAAATAAAAACCGCTCTAAAAATCGTATTCATTTTTTTCCGAACCAACTGTACAGAAACTTGTGCACGAAAAAAAACATAATTTACTTCCGAAAAAGATTAAGAAATTTACACGAAAAAATTCAAAGGCAAAAGACTTAAGTTACAATGTAAAAATGGATATTCATAATGCAATTTATGATTTATACACATCAAAAACTAATATAAATCCTTCAGAAACTTTTTAATATTATAGACTAAGAAATATCATCATCACTTAAAAAGTCCTCATCTTCTGAGTCATCCTCAAATGGCGCAATGATCATTGGTGCTATTTCGATATCTAGAACTCATTCTCGATTCCACCAATCCCATATTAATTTCTCGGTATGTTCCACAGATTTCTTCCAGTACTCCGGCCTAATATAATTTAATGAATCTTGCCTAACAATTTGCACTTCATCTGATGTAAGACCATCTTTCACGTGTTTTTCGTAATATGATTTTGCCCCAGCCCATATTAATTCTATTGCGTTAAACTGGCAATGGTATGGCGGCAGTCGTAAAACCTCATGTCCATTTTCCCGTAATATTTCATCTACGGCATATATTGTTGGTTTTTTAATAGATTTTGCCATTAAAAGAAGTTCTAGTTTCAGCATATTGGGTAAAGGATTTTGTTTTGTTTTATTAACAAGTCATAAATATCACTTTTCTTCCAGGATGAAGTAGGTTGTTTATTTAAGATTCTTGAATGATAAGATGCATTGTCCAGAATGATTAAAGATGGAGCATCTAAATTTGGAATCAGTTATTCTTTTAACCACTTTTCAAACAGTTCACAGTTCATATTATCATGGTAGTCCATACTTTTGGATGTTGAAGAAAACAGTAAACTTGCACCTGGGACAAATCCTGTTAAAAACCTGCATGCAAAATGATGAACCGTTTTGTCCCACATCCCTTTTGTTTTGACACTTTTTACAGAATCGTCCTGCCAAGATTTCGAACCACTTCCATTAGAAAATATCCAAGTGTCGTCTAAAAATACCACTTTTCTAAATTTTGAATATACATTTTCCATGTATTTCTTTAAAAACTGGATACGCTGACTTGCTATATGTGGCAACTCGCATAAAAATCTTCGATTACAGTCCTTTTTATATCGAAAACCCAACATTTTTATTAATTTTGATAACGATTTTAGCCCAATATCCAATATGCTCCGATTTTTTAAAGCTTCTTTTAAATCTTGAAGGGTTATATTAGTTTTTGATGTGTATAAATCGTAAATTGCATTACGAACATCCATTTTTCACATTGTCACTTAAGTCTTCTGTCTTTGGCTTTTTTCGTGTACATTTCTTAATCTTCTTCGGTAGTAAATTATGCTTTTTTTCATGCACAATTTTCTGCACAGTCCTTATACCGATTCCCAAAGCTTTTGCTACTGTCTCCTGGATATTGGCCGGTGAATTTTCATTTTCGTAATATTTTATTAGAGTTAATACCATTTTTTTCGCTTGTGGATGCAAAAAACCCGAAAATTGTTTTCTATTACTCATTTTGACTCTGACTTGTCAATCTGACTTTGAAGTGACATCGCTCAAACATTTTTTCAACTGCTGGTATTTATATGTTTATGCTCTTTTTTCATGCCGCTTAAAAATGTAGTGTTCTTCCAATTTTGTAATGAATAAATTATTTTTTAAACTTAATAAGGTTTTTTAATGCGATAATAATAGATGTACACCCTAATAATAGCAACAATGATTATAATATTCGAAATATCTTAAACCAATTTCTTACTAGAAACGTACACGATCGTATAAATGAAACAGCACAAGATGTTGGCTCTCCCTGTTGTTATGTCTGTGCCCGAATGTTGAAAATTTGACAAATATAATTTTTGGACGCCCGAAACGGGAACGAACGAAACTGGACTATACGATAAGAAAGTCTGACCTTTCCATTTTTTTTTCATATGAAGAAATAGCCCTACAGCATGTGTCCCTAGCCCTTAGGGGCGAGTTCGGTTGGGAAGTGGTGGGACCGCTCGCGGAGATCGGTTGGCGCCTGCGCAAACACTTCTACACCGTCAAGTGCAAGTCGCGGGCCAAGGACGAACTGATCGGCAGTTGGACGGACTACGGGCCGGACAAGTATCTGGACGACAAGGACATGCATTCCGTGTTCAAGAGCTTGCATCAGATCAAGGTAATATACAGGGTGTTTCCTAACTACGATACGTAACTCCAGCAGGTGATTCCTTTGGTCATTTTAAGAAAAAAAGTTCGTATAAATATGTGTTCGGCGTTGTCTCGATTCTAAGATACGAGGTGTTAAAGTTTTTTCTAAATAATCGGTTTTTTTTTAAAACATCATAGATATCCTTGGGCCGATTTGGTTGAAATTTGGCAGTGTCGTTTTTAGTACTAAGGCGCTAATTCAGCTCTTAACTAGATTGAGGTTATTAAGACCAGTGGCGTCTCAAGGGGCACCGCAACCATTATTATTGAAAAAAAAAAGTACGCCACTGACCCTTTTTGCAGTTTTTATAGTTTTTTTTTTCAGTTTAAGCAACTAAAAATACAATTTTTGTGTTTTGTGTTTTGTTCGTATCTAGCCTCGTTTTCGAGAAAATAAAATAAAAACCACTTGAAACCACTTTAAAAATTATCCATATGGACAGCATTAAAAAAATAAAAACTATGCATTAATTACTATACATAAATTACAGAAAAATAAACGATTTCGACCTTAAAGTTGATGAACAAAACGACTACCATCAGATAAAAATCTAAAAATGTGCATGCAAATATGCTCCGAAACAAGGGAAAGTATGCACTTAAAAATGCATTATATTACACAGGGTAACAAAGTGAAAACAAAAATTTGGTGCCGGAAATCTAACATCTGATTTTAGATGTTTTTAATGTGCTGATTCCAAAAATGCCACCAGATTTTTTCTATCAGCTCTAGTTTTTGAGATACAGGTTACAGGTTAATTGATATTTTTTTCTGATAAAGGACAACAAATAAAGAGATAAATATGTACGTGGTGACCAACTAAGAATGGACGCCGGCCATAACTCGCTAACCGTTAATCATATAACTTGGGGGAAAAAAAATTATTAGCTAAATCGACTAAGAGAAATCGCTGGAAAATATTTTGAAGTTCCGCATATGGGCGCTAGGGGGCGCAACTGTTATGGTCAATCAGAAAAAGGGCTGTTTCTTAAAAAATATTCATGTAAAGGTATATTATAAATACTGCCATCGTAAAGAGTAGAAAAATTGTGATTTTTTTGTTAAGGATATTTTGCTCTATCTCGTAAAATGTAGTGGTGGGGGAAGGTCAAACATGTTTTTATTTAAATGTCAATAACTCCGTTATAAGTCAACGGAATTGAACAAACTAGGTCTCGTTTAAAAGAGCCCATCTTAACTAATAATCTAATGTAAAAAAAAATCCGATTTGATTTCGCCGTGGTAACTAGAGGGCGCTGATTGACATCACAACAATTATTACGCATTATTTTGAAAATTTTAAATAGCACGCTATATCTCTTTTAACACAATTTAATAGTGAAGGGAATTCTCAATAAGTCAGTACAAATTTCAGCTTCCTAACTTTTTTCAAACCGGAAATATAAATAAAACAAATATTAGGGCGCTGGGTACGCAACATCTCCCTAATCTGTATGGACATAGCCTACATCACAATAATTCAGTAATAATCCCACAGATAATGTTCAACGCAAATCGCTAAAAATTATACTAATGTTCTGAAATAACCACCAGGTGGCGCAGTAGACGTTAATAAGCATAGTTTTACTCGCAATTTTACTTTTCTCTATATTTTTTTGTAGTTTACTCTATTTTCAGTAAGTTAGATATTATAAGGTAATAAATAAGAAAAATCCTAATATATTCGACCGTTGCAAATCTCCGTCTTTCTTAAAATCGACAATTTATGCACAAGAATAACAATAAACTAAAAACATAGATAAATAATAATTCCTTAGCAATTTTCTGCTACATCAAGCAAAAAAAATAGTAGACTGTGAAAACAAAATTGAAAGTAATACGTCAAAAAATAAACAATAGTTTCTTGTCAGTGCCTTTTAGTTGCTATTTATCGTTCTTGAATTTCCTAATAGTATTGCTATCATTTCGCGTTTTTGTCCGAGATTTTCGTGTTTTTTGAGTTTTTCTAGTTGCTGTTGTTCATGGTATTGTTGTAGTTCGTATTTTTCTTGTTCAAGATTTGTTATTGTTCGTGTTGCGTTGTGTTAAGAACAAAATGATTTATACAAATCAAGAACTATTCGACATGATAGGTGTTTATTTTGAATGTTTGAGAAATGCTACGGTTGCTGCAAGAGTATATGCGCAGGAATATCCGCAGAGACGCCACCCAAGTAAAAAGGTTTTTCTTCGAGTGATCCAACGTTTCCGAACCACTGGAAACGTGCATATTCCCGTATACCGCAGACAACGCAGAGGACGCACCGAAGAGAATGTAATTAATGTGCTAGCGTATATCGAGTTTAATCCTCAACTAAGTACTCGAATTATTGCGCTAGACCTAGGAGTAACGCGAACCACTGTTCAAAATATACTCAAAGAGCACAGGTAAGCAACGACATTGCAAATATAAACTGGACATATTTTTTAACAAAAGTCACGTGATTCTGATGTCACATAGGTCTTTAAGCCTAGAAAACCAATAAATTTCCTGGAACATCAATTAAATATCTTCATCTTGTTTTAGGTTACATCCATATCACTTAGTGCTGCATCAGGAATTGACTGCTGCAGATTTTGATCACAGACTAAACCATTGTCACTGGCTTTTGGGTGTAATGAGGGAAGATCGGCAATTTCTGAGGCGAATATTGTGGACCGATGAGGCTACCTTCCAGAGCGATGGACGTGTCAATCTTCACAATACACATTATTGGTCCAGAACAAATCCACATTGGATGCGCGAAGTCCAGCACCAAGGCCGTTGGTCTGTAAATTGTTGGGCAGGGATTTTAGGCGGACGAATTATCGGACCATTTTTTTTCGATAATCCATTGAATGGTGAGAGATATCTAAGATTTTTAAGGGAGGAATTGCCGATTTTGTTGGAGGACGTACCTCTGAACGTCCGACAACGATTGGTATACCAGCACGATGGTTGTCCAGCGCACTTCGCCGTCAACGTTCGGGAATTTTTAGATGCCCACTATCCTGGCCGATGGATAGGGCGAGGCGGCACCCTTCCATGGCCAGCTAGGTCACCCGACCTAACGTGTTTAGATTTTTATTTATGGGGTCGAGTGAAAGATTTAGTTTTTGCCACCAGACCCACTACACGGGAAAATATGATTCAGCGAATAAGAGACTGTATAAATACTATTTCAGTTGGTGAACTGGAGGCTGCAGTTTTATCCACGCGAGATAGGATGCATAAAATCGAAAACGATGGCCGACAATTTGAACATTTAGGGCGGCATTAATTGAATTATATTTTTATTATCGTTTCTTTCACACGTTCCGTTTAAATGGCTTTCATTTCCCATTATAATGAAAATTTAATATTGCACTTATTGACTCCTACTGCGCCACCTGGTGGTTATTTCAGAACATTAGTATAATTTTTAGCGATTTGCGTTGAATATTATCTGTGGTATTATTACTGAATTATTGTGATGTAGGCTATGTCCATACAGATTAGAGAGATGTTGCGTACCCAGCGCCCTAATATTTGTTTTATTTATATTTCCGGTTTGAAAAAAAGGAAGCTGAAATTTGCACTGACTTATTGAGAATTTCCTCCTCTATTAAATTGTGTTAAAAGAGATATAGCGTGCTATTTAAAATTTTCAAAATAATGCGTAATAATTGTTGTGATGTCAATCAGCGCCCTCTAGTTACCACGGCGAAATCAAATCGGATTTTTTTTTACATCAGATTATTAGTTAAGATGGGCTCTTTTAAACGAGACCTAGTTTGTTCAATTCCGTTGACTTATAACGGAGTTATTGACATTTAAATAAAAACATGTTTGACCTTCCCCCACCACTACATTTTACGAGATAGAGCAAAATATCCTTAACAAAAAAATCACAATTTTTCTACTCTTTACGATGTCAGTATTTATAATATACCTTTACATGAATATTTTTTAAGAAACAGCCCTTTTTCTGATTGACCATAACAGTTGCGCCCCCTAGCGGCCATATGCGGAACTTCAAAATATTTTCCAGCGATTTCTCTTAGTCGATTTAGCAAATAATTTTTTTTCCCCCAAGTTATATGATTAACGGTTAGCGAGTTATGGCCGGCGTCCATTCTTAGTTGGCCACCCGGTACTTAATCGTCAAAATAGAAATTTCCCAGAATCTAATTAACCAAATGGATACCTGGAATTGTCCCTGACCCAATGTTCCTATACTAGAAACTACTCAATACACTGCTCTTAATTACTTTTATACCTGTAATTGCCTATGACCCGATCCTTCTATACCCGCTTGGCTGTACTCGATTTAGTATATTACTAAGTTTTCCCAACTAAAGTTGTGCTACCATTTTGTGTACATTTTGATCGTTTTGTAGTTTAAAGACACTAAACTGAAACAATGGCATCCACAAGCAGACGTACCTGTGTAAATCATCCCGATGTTTTTTGTGATGTGTGTGGTGAATACACTTCGAAAGAGAGCAGAAAAACGATTTCTGACTTTGTGAAAAGAGCTTATCTTGCCTATTTTGGCGTTCATTTCGGAAATCAAAATAAATCTTGGGCCCCACATTTCATATGTAAAACATTTGCGACAGTGGACAACTGGAAAGAGGAAGCGCCTAAAGTTTGGTGTACCAATGGTTTGGAAAGAACCGCGAAACCATCATGACAACTGCTATGTTTGTCTCTTTAATATTAAAGGCATAAATAGAAACAATAGACACAAATGGACATATGCTGATCTAGATTTTGCAAGAAGGCCTGTAGCGCATTCGGAAGAAATACCCGTTCCATCATTCATCAGTCTACCCGAACTGACAGAAGATGATACAGAAACATCAACGTCTGACGAAGTTCAAAGAATTCAGTCAGAAAACGACAGCGAATTTGAAACAGATTTAGCAACTCTGCAGTGTTTCAATCAAGAAGAACTAAACGACCTTATAAGAGACCTGAATCTCTCAAAGGAATCCGCTGAATTACTTGCATCCAGATTAAAATAAAAAGATCTACTTTGTCCAGATCTACTTTGTCCAGGTACTAATATTACATTTTATGGTAAAAGAGATAAGGATCTGCTGCCTTTTTTCGCTCAGGAAAATGACTTGGTATTCTGTAACAATATAAAAGGGCTCTTAGAAAAAATGGGTTTGCCTGAATACGCTCCAGATGATTGGCGCCTTTTTATTGACAGTTCAAAACGTAGTTTAAAATGTGTTCTTTTACATAAGGGTAACAAATATGGCTCAATTCCTGTTGGTCATTCTACTACCACCAAGGAAGAATATGAAACAATTGCATTAGTTTTGAGAAAAATTAAATATGAAGAACATCAGTGGACAATTTGTGTTAATTTAAAAATGGTTAACTTCTTCCTTGGATAGCAGAGTGGTTATACAAAATATCCTTGTTTTTTTGTGCCTTTGGGACAGCAGAGCTAAAAATGAGCACTGGGTTAACAAAAATTGGCCTTCAAGAGATGTCATGATTCAAGGAAAACAAAACGTGATCAACGAACCTTTGGTTTCAAGAGAAAAAAAACTTACTTCCGCCCTTGCATATCAAGATAGGCCTAATGAAGCAATTTGTGAAGGCTTTAAATCGAGATGGAAATTATTTTGGGTATTTGTCACGTAAATTTCCTGGCATTAGCACGGAAAAACTAAAAGCTGGTATATTTGATGGTCCTCAAATGAGACAACTTGTTAAAGTTGTTCAAGTAGTACAAAATTTTCTTGGCAATCATAAAGCAGAGAATTACGTAGACAAACAAACAAACAACAAAAAAAAGTATGCTTTATTGCCGCAGAAAAATTTTACAATTTTATAGACAAAGCAAAATATACCTAAAATAAGACATTTTAAAACATTAATCGAAAATAATTTCGATAGGTCAATGCTTTTTAAGAATGTAAATAGAAATAGAATATAACATAACATTGCCGCAAAACAGTTAATGAATCCTAATAACCTTATAAAAGTAAACAAACACACATGTACGAGGTGAATAATTTCGATGACATTGAAATCAAAATTGCAACTATGCGACCTTAAACTCTATGTTATTATAGTTATACAAATAATTGTGATGCTAAACAGAAGGTATAATGAACTAGTGTACAATGTAGTATACAAAAAGAATTAAATTTTGTTTTTAATCCAATACCTAACAAAAATAATTAAGTTTTAAGTGAATGTTCGATAGTTCTTTTCTCTATATGATGATTTTCAAAATTCTATGTTATGAGTTAGGACATGACTCACAAAAGATTTAAGTAAACAAGCGAATTTAGTGACAATTTAAAGACTTACTCGCTGTAAAAATCATTAACGCTGTAAAATGGTCTCTCAATGAGGTATGCTTTGGTGTTTTTTCGAAATTGTGCAAGCATAGGGATAGATTTTAAATGTACTGGCAGATTGTTGTAAAGTTTTATGGCGTTGTAAATAATTGATTTTTTTATTAATTCTGAGGAAGGAATGGGAAGATATATATCATGCCTAGAGTTTCTGGTAGGGTATACATGTTGTGGCCTTTCTGGGAGGGTGTTTATATTTTTTCTCAGCAAACATACCGTTTCCAAAATACATAATGCAGGAAGTGTTAATATTTCATGTTTTTTGAAATAGTATTGGCAGTGAGCTCTATTATTTAGACCAAACAAATAACGAATGGCTCTCTTTTGAAGCATAAAAATACTACGAAATTGCTCGGTGGTACAGCAGCCCCAAAAGGGAAGGCCATAGCGGAGGTGGGATTCAAATAAAGAGAAATAAGTAAGTCTGGCAGAAGGAACGTCTAGTTCTTTTGAAACTGATCGAATGGCGAAGCAGGCGGTAGAAAGTTTTTTAGTTAAAGTGTCAATATGATTAGACCATTTTAGGTTGTTATTTATATTTAAACCCAGGAATTTAACCGACTCTACGTATTCAATATTGCTGTTATGTACCTGAAGTGGTTGTAAAGTTCCCTTATAAGATAACGCCACCGTTTTATCGACATTAAAACAAAGCATATTGGAATCTGACCAAGCCTTAATTATAACCAAGTCTTTGGAGATACTAGAGTGTAAAGACGTTGTATCAAAATCACTCCAAGTTATGCTTGTGTCGTCAGCAAAAAGGGAAATTCTTCCATTAATTTTAAGGTTCGTGATATCATTAATGTATAACAAAAAAAGAATAGGTCCCAAGACTGAACCTTGAGGGACTTCACTTGTAATCAACTTACAATCAGAATCGGAACCATTAGCCCTTACAAGTTGTTGCCTTTTCCCAAGATAAGATTTGAACCAATTTAAAGAAGTACCACGAATTCCATAAAAATTGAGTTTGTTTATCAGAATTTCATGACTAACACAATCAAAGGCTTTCGCATAGTCACAAATTAGTGGAAACTATGCTTTCAAATTTTAATATTCTCGGCTGTAACATGAGTATAAAAGTTCACTATCCCACAGCCACCTAGATCGTTTTCCAGAAAACTTAGGTGATTGTAGTGAAGAATAGGGGGAAAGATTCCATCAGGATATTAAAACTGGAAGATCGTTATCAAGGACGATTTGATAGCCACATGATGGCGGACTACTGCTGGAGTCTTCAGTGAGACTGCCCTAGTAAACTCTATTATAGAAAGTCGTATAAAAGAAAATTTTTATGTGATTAGTGACTAATGTAATTATGTAAATTATAAGTTTTTGCAATAAATACTTAAATCCATGTGTCTTTGTTTTTTTAACTGGTAATAGTAATATTATATATTATAACATAAACGTAAAATATATACACAATTGTTTTTTTTTACTAGATCTGATAGACAAAATCTGAGAACTTTTTTATATCCTGCATCCAAAAATTCCCCAGGAACAGTTAAAAAGCAAAAGTATAACAATTAAAATATTATATTATTTACACTTCAAGGTATCCTTAAGACGCTATTTTTACCAACAATTATTACATTAATACAACTATAAAATAAAAGAATTTTTTTAAATAAAATTTTAATATATTGCTAACTAAACAAACTAACTAAAGAATAAATCTGATTAAAATTGGTTGTTTACGCGATTCAACAAGTTGCGGATACAATTTATAACTATATGATGTAACAAATTATCAAATTGAAATGTTTTCCTATTATCTGACAATAGTACTTTATACTAGTTCAACATCACAAAATACAATTATAACATATTCAAACAAATTCAAATCACTGTTTATTAAAAATTGTTCATTATCTGGGTTCAATGTCTCTTTATTGTCCAAAACTGCACTAATATTTTTCAAATTTTTGAGAAATTACTTTATTTTTAGTGTTAGTTATAATTTCCCTCACTTTTTCTATCATTTCTACGCCTTTTGACAAAGAAAGTCCTTTCATCTCCATTTTTTTTATAGTAACAGACAAGCAAGAAAAATTGTTTTTAATATAAATTAGATCCTCATATATCTTCTTTGCGCAAAACGTTTTGTGCTTCTAGTATACAATGTGAGTATCCCGCATTAAATTGGTTGACTTTGTTTTTTATTGCCTCGAAATGTTCTGCCTAATAAATGGCAGCGTTTATCCAAGTTCCCCATCTAGTTACAATTGGTGATGGAGGCAGGGGGATGTTTCCTGCAGTTTCCCTAAATTTTTCTACCCGAGTCGGAGCTTTTAAGGGATACTTTCTTCACCGAGGAAATCAGATCGTTCACTCGTGGATAAAAAGCACGAACTTGTTCTGCAACTCGATGAAGTCCATGGACAAGACATGTGCCATGTAACATTTTAGGGTACAATATTTGTAGACCACTCATTACTTTACACATGTATGGAGCAGCATCTGTAATTGCCACTAACACTCTATCATATTTAATACCACCGGGCAATAAAAGAGTGAGAGAGTCGTTGAAAAATCTAGCAACTGTTGAATGATTTGCTTTGTCTAAGGTCTTCGTTGTAAGTAAATATGATTTATCCCTTTCTGTTTCTAAACTCAACACACCAAAAACAAAATTAGCAACACCCCACATCAGTGGTTTCATCTAGTGGCATATACTTTTATCTTATAGTTTTTTCTTAACGTGGATTCATGTGGAATTGACGTTTTTGTGTACTGCTCTAAAAATGACTTCAGAACAGGATTACTTAATTTATTCAGTGGAATATCCGCGCTAATAAACGCTTTGCACAAATCCTCATTGAACTTTGATCGTTAGGGTCCCAGTCCTGGTGAAACTGCTGTTGTCACTGAGCACACTTTTTACTTTTTTGCTGGTGAAAAAATGGGCTAATTAAGTAGTCGTCAATAATTACTAACCATACGTTCAGCGAAAATGACTTTATCTCACAAATAACCTGGGGATTTTTGTCGGCCCAAAAATGGTTGTTATGATAAATGAATGATAGCAACTCGTGAAAAATTTGCCTCCTCCGTAAATAAAATGTTACAAATCATTAATCTTGGGTGAAAATCCAGAGGCTGTAAAGCTTGAAGCCGATGTATGTGATATGGGTAGAGTAGATTTCTTTTTAAAACTTTCCAAACTGTTTTTGGGCTGACTTGAAGCTGCATTGTAGTCTTCCTGGTACTATTTGAAGGATCTTCTTCGACAGCGTTAAGTATAGCTTTTCCTAGTTATAGTTTTTGGTCTTCCACCACCTGTATTTTATTGCATGCATCGTTCTAAATGTTGTGTAAAAATACTAGAGTGGATTATAGTTATTTTTTTTATCGAAAACGAAGCTAGATACGAACAAAACACAAGAGACCAAAAAGTTGTATTTTTAGTTCCTTAAACTGAAAAAGCTATAAAAACTGCAAAAAGGGTGAATATCGTGCTTTTTTTCTCAATATTGATGGTTACACCATTGAATCCAATAACTTCAATCTACTTAGGGCTAAATTAGAGAAAACTCCGGACACTTGATCATAGGAACTTTTTTTCTTAAAATGACCCAAGGAATCACCTGGAGTTAGGTACCATAGTTAGGAAACACCCTGTATTATAGGAAATAACTTTCTTATAAGTCAAATATAAATTATTTAATAAAAGTAGTTCCTATTAAATTTACATTGCCGATGTTGCTTAACGATATTTATCATTTCATTACTCACTTGTTCTAAATTACTTTAAAAACTAACTAAGGGCTCTAGACTTACTAAAACAGTCCCAACAATAAACAAATTGATAAGGAAGTCGCTGACACACAGTTGTTGATTAATTATTTATCGGCTTGGGACTGTTTTGGCAAGGGTCAGTAATCAGACATCAGAGAAAAAGTAAAAAGCATGTTGTTAAAGAAAAGTTTGGTAATGTTTCCTAACAACAAAAATGATCCCACTGTTTTCTTTTTATGTCTAATAAACTGTATTATTGTTTTAGAAGATTTTTGAAATTACAAACAACGAAAAGTGGAAAAAGTCTGTACTTGAGTGGGATTCGAACCCACAACCTCTATTCTTGCCAAGGCAACTTTTCTCTGGTTTCGATTTCGAGATTTGTCTCCTAACCGACATACCTCACGTTCCTTACACTTTGTTATGGTACAGTGAAACCTCTCAACAACGGACAGTAGCCGTACCACAGAAACTGTCCATTGTGAGGAGTTAACAAATTAAATACCAATTTAATTTTGTTTAAAAAAATATTTTATTTTTAAGTAAAAAAATAATATGTTACATACAATAAAAATGTACTACCCAATATAAAATATTATACTACCTACATGTATAGTTTGATACAGTTCTCCTTTATAAAAAGTTTCTATTTAAAAAATTTATCAAGTGTTGTTTGTCTTAAACTAGTTAATTTATTTTTAATAATTTGAGATTCTATTTTAGACGCAACTTCTGAGAAGAAGCTCCAGATAACGTATAAAAGTTTTCAATATCCCTTAACTTTTTATATGCTTCCTTAATGTTCTTAATATTGGAAGAAATAATTTCTTTATCTTCACTGTCAGATGAAATCTGACTATCTCACTATTTTGAAATTCACTGATACATTCACGTACACCTATGTTAGGATTTTCTGTGAATAAACTTTCATCAATTTCTGAATATTAAGTTGAGTTAGAAGACAATACATTGATGTTTCTACATAATTCCGATAATGGCACATCATCTTTACTATCGTAGTTTCTTCGAGAATTTCATCGACTACAGCTTTGCGGAAGCAGTTATTGATGGTCTTGGATTCGACTTTTTCAGTGATTCTAAATCGAAACTGACTAAGATATCTTTGGGATCTAATTGGATTGATTTAAGTTTTTCTACAAAATGCGTAGAGTTTCTAATATATGAATGTATTTTTCCTATAAAATTATTAAGATTATTTGAAAGATATTTACCAATTTTGTAAGTAGGAGATCCTATTGCACTGACGATAGGTCGAAGTAGTACATTAACCTTATGTATTTTAGGTAGTCCGTAGAACCGCGGGATCCTTGAGCTGCTTGGCCTTAATATCTTCTTCTCCTTTGTTGGTAGGTTGGATGCATTTATAAGGTTGGTTATCCGTCTTTCAATTTTGTTGGTCGGGTCTGCTTGGATCATTCTGTAGATGCTGTCGTCAAAAAAGTAGTTGTATTTCCTTCACGTAATCTGTTTTGTCCATGACGACAGTGGCATTTCCCTTGTCCGCTGGAAGGACCAAAATGTCTGTATTGTTGTTTAATGTTTTTATTGGCGTTCTTTCCTCAGCTGATAGATTCGACTTAGGCGGGTTAGAATTTTTGATGATCTTCGCTGTTTCATACCTTATTGCGTCAGCTTCTTCTGCTGGAACGAAGTTTTGACCTTTAGATAGGACGGATTGTTCTGCTTCAGTAATAATAGTATTGACAAGTCACTTTTAGATCTAATTGAAGCATGTCTTACATCAACGTATTTCGTCTTTCAAGGAACTTTCTATGAACAAACCTCAGGAGCAGCCATGGGATCTCCACTGTCACCGGTGGTAGCCAATATATTCATGGAAGCTTTTGAGGAGGAAGCTTTAGAGTCGTCTCCACTAAAATCAAAATCATGGTTCAGATATGTAGACGACACTTTTGTAATATGGCCACATGGTCCAGAAAACCTCACTGGGTTTCTTGATCATCTAAATCAAGAACACGCTAACATAAAATTTACAATGGAAATTGAATCAGAAGGCACGATTCCCTTTCTAGATGTTCTTGTACAAAGGAAAGGGAATGGTTCCTAAGGACACTCTGTATATAGAAAACCAACGCATACGAACAGGTACTTAAATGCAAATACCCATCATCATCCAGCACAAAAGCAATCAGTCATTAATTCATTGGTTTACAGAGTTCTCGCGATTTGTTACCAAAATTCTTTACAATCGGAAACAGAGAAACTGACTTAAGCTTTAAGAGGGAATGGATATTGCACTTATACTGGTGGGTGATTTTAATGTTCCGTTGGGTTCTAGCCAGGGTCAGTCTGTCGAACTCTCCTACACATTGCAGTCGTATGGTCTAAATAGAATCTCCACAGGGCCTACTAGGGGTGAGCATTGTTTAGATGGAATATTTACAAACTTTAGCCATGAAAAATGTAAAATGCTCGTTGAAACAAATATCTCTGACCATCTTGGGCAGTACTTGTTATTTCCTAACATTACCCCAATATTGTCACACCCATCTGTGAGCACTCTTTGTAGACCAATTACAGAAAAAGGTAAAAATAAATTTTATGAATTGATTGAGTGTATGGATTGGAGTTTTGTGGATGAAAGAACTCTGAGTGTAGGCGAAAGGTTTTCCAATTATTTGGATAAAATTTTAGTATCGTTTACTACGGCCTTTCCAGAAAAAAAGTATGTTTCAAATTTGCATATAAGTAGTATAAATTGGTTTAATGATGACAAATGAGAGAACATCTTCATTTACTTAATGATTTATATAAACAATATAAAACTGCTGATTTAAAACAACAAAGATGTCTTCAAAAAACAGTATAAATATGCTCTTCAACAAGCCAAACAAAAAGCAAATGATGACTTAATTAAAAATTCAAATAACCCAAATAAAACTATGTGGAAGCTTATAAATGAAAAGAGAGGGTTGCCTCTAAAAAATATTAATCACTTACTTCCCCCTGATCAATATAATGACTATTTTCTCAGTGTAGCTAATAAAATTAAGGAAAATATAAAACATATAAATGTTGATCCATTGGAATGCCTTAAGAGTGCACCAACAGTGACACATACAAAATACAATATGATACAAAGATGTATCATTTATCGAGGTCAGAGATATTTTAACTTCCCTTAGGCAAAACAAAAGTAGAGATGTCTATGGTTTGGCTGTTACCATTATTAAGGGGATAAAAGATTTGATCATAGTCCCACTTACCAAGCTAATCAATAGTTGTTTTTCAGAGGGTATATTCCCAGATATTTTGAGAAAAGGTGTTGTAATACCAATCCACAAAAAAGGTAAGGAGTGTGATCCCTCTAACTTCAGGCCAATTTCCCTATTACCTTGTTTTTCAAAAATAATTGAAAAATGTATGGCACAGAGAATGTGTGACTTCTTTGAGTGTAACCAGCTGTTCTCAGACTGTCAACATGGGTTCAGGAAAGGCAAGAGTACAGCTTCAGCAGTGCTGGATCTTGTGGGACAAATAAGTGATGCCTGAAATCATGAAATAGCCTTCACAACCTTTTGCGATCTAAGTAAGGCGTTTGACTGTCTCTCCCATGACCTGTTGCTGCGGAAACTGGAGTACTACCAATTTCATCCAAATGCCCTACATCTAATAAGATCGCACTTGCACAATAGGACCCAGGTAGTAAAAGTGGGTGGTGTTGTCTCTGGGAGCGGTGTTGTATCTGCGGGAGTCCCACAGGGATCTGTATTGGGGCCTCTATTGTTTCTCATTTTTATAAATGATCTGCCTTCTAGTGGCAGTGGGCTGCATTTTACGCTGTTCGCTGATGACACTACCCTCTTAATAAGGGAAAAAAATGTTGAAGATGCAGTGGCTAGGTCGGGGCAGGCATTGTCTAATGTGGAGTCATGGTTTTCTGCCAATGGGCTGTATCTAAATGTTGAGAAGACCAACCACATGGCTTTTTCTACGACAGGTGTCCCAACAATGGAAGACCAAACAGTAGTGAGGTTTCTGGGTGTACTTCTGGATTCTAAGCTGCTGTGGACGGATCATGCAGAGTCAGTATGTGGTTGTCTGTGTAGAAATATATTTGTGCTTAGAAACTTAGCCTCATGTGTTTCTGGGGATGTTCTTAGGTGCGCATACTTCTCTCTGTGCCACAGTGCTCTATCTTATGCTGTGTTGGCTTGGGGTCATTCAGGCTCTAGATTCCTGGTCTTTCGAATGCAGAGGAGAGCTGTGCGTATTAGGGATTTTGCCTTATAGGGATGACTGCAGAAATGCATTCAGGCGACTTGGGATACTGACTTTTCCATTCATTTATATATATGAGAATCTTCACAATAATATCCACCAGTATCCCAGACACAGTGATGTACATAATTACAATACGAGAAATAATGGGAATTTAGTGCCTGGCTATTCCAGACTCAGGAGGTGTCAGAATGGACCCGAACATTTAGGAGTGGGGTACTATAATAAACTTCCTGAAGTGTTTAGAGGACTTCCCAGTAAAAACTTCAAAATAAAAATCAAAGAATTGCTGATCCAACAGGCTTTTTATTCAACAGATGAATACATGTCGTTTGAATTTAATGTGTAATCGTGTCATATTTTATTTCTGTACATTCATGATAATATCCATTTTAATGTGTAGTGTTGTAGATTTTCATTTTTAATTGTTTCTTGATGTTTTAAGTGTTAGTAGCTGTCCCCTAATATAATATATTTTATCTTGTTATAACATATTTTATCTTAGTCTTAGTCCAAATATTTGTATTTTTCTTTCTAAATTGGTATTTACTAACTTCCTTAACTTAACTTTAAAATTACTGTTTTATTATATTATATTTGACTTGTGTAAATACATTTGTATGATGACATCAATAAACTAAACTAAACTAAACTAAACTGATGATATTAGACGATCAATTAGAAAATATAATAATCCTACTCCACGAAATGATACTAATAAGGAATTACCGATAGGAAATGTAGTTCTCCCATTTATACACAGAACTACAGACAAGATTGTAAGGTTACTTCGCCGGTCCAACATACGTACAATCTTCAACCCTTACAAGAAAATTGGACAATGTTTGAGATCGCCAAAGGACATTAATCCTTTTCAAACGGAAGGAGTATATGCAATTCCTTGTTCCTGTGGTGATGTTTATATTGGAGTAACTGGACGATCCATATCGACTAGGCTTAAGGAACATGAACGAAGTATCGGAGAGAAACGAATTGTACAATCTGCTGTATCTGAACAACATTCTACTGGGCATGTCATAAATGTAAAAAAACTAAAGTTCTTGCATCAGTTTCGGGACTTTATAAACGCAAAATAAAGAGGCCGCAAACAGATTTGCCCTAACCATTTTAGTTTCCGTGCTACAGGGTGATTTTGAAAATTTGTCATTTTCGGACACCCCCTGTAACTCAGCTATCGTAAAATATATTTAAAATGTTTATTAATGAAGTATTTATAGACTTTTTTCACGTAGAATTCAATTAATAAATTTAGAAATACATAATTTTGCAAAAATGATAATAGTTTTTGACATATATGGCATAACCTACTATTTTTTAAATGAATATACACACTATATAAATTTTAAATTCATCTTATTCTTAAATGACAAACAACACAAATTTTCAAAAACATACCATAAGTCATATTTATTTTCATAAATAACATGAAAAAATGCACCTAAGTTTTCTTTGCCAGAAGCCTGATGTTACTGGCATAGCAGGTTATAAAATTTTATTCCATAATAAGAGCCAGTTTGGCTGTGGAGCCATGGTTAAAAAGTTAACAAATATTTATTAACGATAATAACAAAGTAACAGCATCAGAAAAAATTAGGAAGTAGCACACCCAGTGCAAAAGGTAATAATTATAATTTCATTAAAACTACAAATATTGTTCAAATTGTAGACCATTATGTGTCCTACAAGTGTGACAAACTTTAAAAATTCTTTTTAATGCATTTTCTATTGTAAATGACTGTCTTTGTAACTCTGCAAAAGCGTTTTCGGTGGCCATTCTTAGTTGTTCTAAGTTTTGCTTCATTTAGAGCCAGCCTGTTACATAAACCTTGTTTTCTAAATAACCCCACAAAAAGAAATCTAAAACTGAGAGGTCATGGGGATCATGTGGTGGCCATCGAACAGGATCCGTGTGTTCCTATCCATCTTCCAGGAAAATGGTCGTTAAGCCAGTTTTGACTTATTCTGGCATTGTGGGCTGGAGCTCCGTCTTGCTGGAAATAAATCCACATATTTATTTAGTTGAGAACCCAAACTGGTTTTTGTTTATAATATTATGTTCATCCAAATATTACATAGCTGTATTTTTAAAGCCCTTTCAAAAACTTTTGAGACCACAGGCAAAACAGAAATAGGTCTGTAATTTACATCGTTAACATCACCTTTCTTGAAAATCGGGACCACAGAAGCAATGAGAATGTCAGGATTTCAATACTTCATATATTTGGTAAACTATTTTTCGGTTGAAAATAAAACTTTGGCGGTAGTACATTGAATCAATGTCCCGCACCTCAATGAAAGTCAGCCTGACGCTATCCCTATCAGTTGCTTGGACAAAATAACATGGTCGAGCCTTTTCTTGAGCATTAACAAAAAAGGTGTTGAATCGTTAGGAGATATGCTGTGTCTATTTAAAATCCATGGACTTTGTTGGGTTATTAGCATTGTGAATAAAATGTCATTTGCCAAAATTTTTTGTCTGACCAAATAATCTGTGTTTTTTTCAAAATCGATATCTTTCTGCTCTTCATATTTAAAAACCAATCTTTTTTTGCATGATATACTCGGCAAAGGAGTGTTCAAATGCCGTAACAATTTTTTCAAGAAAAATATTTATCTTATTACTGACGTTCATATGAGGATCATCGACAAATGTCCAATCAGTAGCACTAACTAGCTCAAAGAATGCATTTACCTGTGTGTGTAATGGGCCTACAAATCCTCACACCAACCTCGTGATCCCTTTTTCAAAATTTTCTGACAATTTGATTTTGCGTCAATACCCTATAAAAGTCCCTAAAATTAATAAAGATATTATCAATACAATTGTTATTTCTTGTGTTGCAATGGATGGTTTCAAGGCCGTACGTTGTCAGAAGGTCAATTAATGTGATGGGGCGTTTGTATTAAATTTAACATTAAAATCCCCACTCAATATCTATGTTTTGAGTAGGTTTAAATGTTGATAAACTGTATTCAAATGTTCCATAAAAATAGCAAAGTTGCCCTGTGGTGTGTTAAAAGATCCATATTGGCAAAGACCTTATGTTTTAATATTTGACAGAAAGGAAAAGTGTTTTTTTTCTGGCCACCATGTGTCTTCTCTCCTGAAAACAAGAGGATAGAATAACCACTTAAACAA
Source organism: Kuschelorhynchus macadamiae (assembly GCA_030620095.1). Taxonomy (NCBI): domain Eukaryota; kingdom Metazoa; phylum Arthropoda; class Insecta; order Coleoptera; family Curculionidae; genus Kuschelorhynchus; species Kuschelorhynchus macadamiae. The sequence goes on from JAUTXW010004930.1 coordinate 887,833, forward strand.
TAAAGTCAAAATGCAGTGGAAGATAAAAAAGAACAAAACCTGTTCAGAGAAATGCCTCTGCCAGTTTTGATCTGCATATTAATTGAAATATAAAACATGCGTTCATTTTTTATCATATTTCTCAAAATATTTATAATTTTTGATTCTGAGACCATATTAAAAACAATAATTATAATAGACGTCAAGTATAAAATTTAAACGCAATAATGCCAAAAATGACAGTTGGCAGTAATGGCTGCCTGATCATATTTTTGTTGGCGTTGCCATCCCGTTTTACCGGTACAGTAAATCCACCTTCTCTTATTTCGATTGATCTGCTATGCCATAAATCCGTTTAAAGAAAAATGCATTGTTTTTTCATGTTATTTATGAAAATAAATATGACTTATGGTATGTTTTTGAAAAGCTAAATTAATCTGACACGAAGAATAAGATGAAAAAATAATATATAGTTTTGGTCTCCCATTTAAAAAATAGTAGGTTATGCCAATATGTCAAAAACTATGACTCTCAGAAAAATCTGAGTATGCCACTGAATTCTACGTGAAAAAATCTATAAATACCACGTTGAAACATTTTAAATATATTTACGATAGCTGAGTTACAGGGGGTGTCCGAAAATGACAAATTTTCAAAATCAGTTGTAGCACGGAAACTAAAATGATTAGGGCAAATTTTTTCTTGAAGTTCCAGTTAGTGTTCATCGAAATTATTCTTCACATGTCAGTTTAACATCTCTCTTTCTCTTGATCGATCGCCATCATGGTCGTCCTCGTTGCAGTTTGCACAAACGATTTTGTTAAAAAAAACTATTTTATATCCCGGTTGTTTAATTATACAATAACTGTGAAAATATACATTACATTTAATGCATGACGCTACTTTTTTAGTTTTTTTGTCGCAAATACCGCAATTTGATCGCGATTTGTCTGGAGCTAAATTTTTACTATTCGCCATTTTGTTTTAGAATTCATTCATTCAGTGAAGTGAAGATCCCTAAAGATGCCCCATACAATCGAAGGCGAAACGTCGGAGAGTGATTCCATTTTAACACGGTCTAATCCCAAGAACCATGATTTCTTAATCGACCACAGCCTTGAATGCTTTCGTTCTATGTTAACTTCTAGATTCTTCGCAATTTCGTGTGCTTTTTCCTTTATTATTGTACCGGATATTGGAGTGTTTTTGCAGCGTACTTTACAAAACCAGTCGTAGACAATTTGATCTATGGCAGCACCCTCAGTTTTCGCAAATTTCTTTTTCTCTTTCATGTTCCCGGTCTCGGCGAATCGCTTGTTAAGATCACTAATTTGAGATTTTCATACACAGAATTTTTCGGCTAATACTGTAACATTAAGTTTTTTTCCCGCGTACTGGATTATTTCAACTTTTTCTTGAACACTCAAAAACTTTCTTTTGATTGAAGACATATTGATAGCACCAGAGTAACGTCAAAACTAAGATATACCAGACAGCGTAAGACAGCCTATTGTTAATCTAGTGCTATTAACATTAGGTAGGCGCCGCGCTGCTTATTAGCATAGATCTAAATAATGCCCATAATGTGCAGTAAAAATACTGGCATTAAATGTGGGTTTTTCAAAAATTATCTGAACATCTGTCCGTTCGGAGGAGGTAAATTTTACTGTTTTTATTAAAAATGTTCCAAATTTTACTGTCAGTGTCCGTTGTTGAGAGTGTCCGCTGTCAAGAGGGTTTAATACACAAAATTGCCCGTTCAGCAGAGGTGTCCATTGTTCGGAGATGTCCGTTTAGAGAGGTTTCACTGTATATAAATTTATGGCTTTATAATAAATAAATTAATTAAATTATTCCAGCACCCTTATATAGGAGAGATAGAACTGTGTCTGTGTACAGAAATCGGAGGCCTAGTGGTGAGAGATATGAATAAGAACGGTTCATTACGAGATCTGCTTTGTGGTTCGAAGCCGAAGCTGTCGTTTCTGAAGAAGTATGGGAACCCTAAAGGCCATAAACAATTGACGACGGATGAAATTGCCCTTTATGGAAGACAAATACTGGAAGCTCTGAAGTTTTTGCACGAAAAGGGATTTCCATATGGTGAGTAAAATAATGTTTTTGTGATTCGATCAAATCAAATTTGTGTCATATTATTAGGAAATTTTCATAAAAGATTGCATGTAATCCAGATTACTTTTTTTACTTGGTTATTTCAGAAATTGGAAGAAAATGTTCCCTACCAAAGTTGTTTGATTCGATCTGCTTTTTTATATGCTTATATTTTAATTATACAATAAAGTAAGACAAGTACCAAATTTGTTTTGTGAAGAGTAATAGTAAGAGGGCACAGTTTTATTTATTTATTTATTTATTTACGTATAAAAATACATTTGAAATTTATACAGAGATTACAGACCTAACCTAACCTAAGATAATTCGTTTAGCTTGGGACTTGAATCTATCTTGCGATAAATTAAAGAAGTCAAGACCTTCATAGAATTTATTGACATTAGCAGATATTCTATTAACTGGGCTAAATAATAAGTACCAAGTTCGGGAATATAGAATGTGCAGAAGAGACTTACTTCGTGTCCGGTAGTTTTGAATGTGTAAATAAAAACACTGAAGACATTCTGAGCTTTTTATGTGGTAGTTAAAGATAATGAAGGCAAAACAGACATCAAAGTATTCCCTTCTACGAACTAGAGTAGTTAAGTCTAAGTAAGTCATAGTTTGGTCATCACTGAGACACACACACCACTCTGGAAAAGTTTGTACCTTGCAAATTTTATAAACTTATGTTGCACTCAACAGAGCCTATTGATGTGGGTCTGATAGTAAGGTGACCAAACTATGCACGAAGACTCAAGAAAGGATCTGACTAGTGATGTATATAGAATTTTGATAGCGCATATACTTGTAAAGTCTCTAGTAGCTCTCTTAATAAAGCCCAACATTTTATTAGCCCTACCAATGACAACTTCAAAATGTTCAGTAAACATTAACCGAGTATCTAAATATACGCCAAGGTCTTTCACAACAGAAACTTCAGATAAAGGGACGTTATTTAAGTAATACTGAAAAGGATCTTTATCGATGAGTCTACTGAATCTTATATAACAACACTTGTTAATGTTGAGGGACATGTCATTAAGCTGACACCAATCATATACAATATTAAGATCATTTTGTAGAATAATCATGTCGTGAGTGGACGTCACCCGACGATACAATTTCATGTCATCAGCGAAAAGCAGAAAACTTGAGGAGAGCAAGGATCCTAAATCGTTGATAAATAAGCTAAAAAGAAGGGGACCCAAGTGATAGCCTTGAGGTACCCCAGAAGATGCATGGAAACATGAAGATAGATAGCCATCAATCTTGACTTGCTGCATTCTGTTAGTGAGGTAAGATTTCATCCGTGAAAGTAAAGATCCAGAAACACCATAACTAGAGAGCTTTGAAAGAAGGATGTTATGGTTTACCTTATTGAAGGCTTTACTGAAGTCAGTATATATTGCATGAGTTTCTGCACTGCTTTCAAATAATGAATTTATAAAATTTGTAAAGAGAAACAGATTTGTGTCAACAGACCTACCGGCTGTGAACCCATGCTGTTGACTGATCACAGTCTGCTGAAATATATTCGACAGAACAGACGCACTGTTCAAACAATTTAGGGATTGCCGACAGAATGCTGATTGGTCTGTATCTTGTTACGTCATTTTTGCTGCCAGATTTGTGATTGGTTGGAAATGTAAAATAGGGGGAGATATAAGGTGTTACAACATAATTTTAGTACTCTGTTAGGAACACCATCAGGACTTTTTTAATTAAAAATTTCTTCCAATAAATAAATTATTTTAAATTAAAAATTCCACAGGTCACCTTCACAGCGGCAACATCCTTATCGAGAACGACCGGATCAAGCTGATCGATATAGAGAACGGGGTGCTGGGCGTTCCGTCCTATTATCGACCCTATTTCATGCAGCACAAGAAGATCAGCACCTTGGAGGCCATAGACGTGTACTGCTTCGGCCACGTCCTCTACGAAATGGCCATAGGATCGCCATTGCACGAAAGTTACATCCTCGAGGAACTGACGGAGTGCCCTCAACAGATCAGTAAGTTTTAATTTCAGATTCATTCACCTATACACTCGATCGATTTCTCGGAAAATAGGCTTTGGAAAACTTTGAAAATTTGACAGTTAACTAAAGTTGTTGGGGACAGTTGGCAACTTTCTTATTTTAAATTGGACACCCTGTATATTATGGCATTTTTGGATTCCTCGGAAAATTCTAGGTATATTTAACAGTGGCGGCTCGCGCGTGAAAAACTAAGTGAAGTGCAATCTCCTGATTTTTATAAATTTCTTTATAGACCAAAAATTGTATTCTGATGAAGAGCACCAAGTTGATCGAAACGTCAAAACTTTGTAACATGAGTTCTGCCAAGCAAAATGTGTTAATTTAATTCACGAGGACCCTAACCCAAGAAAATAAAAAGTAATCATATATATATATATATATATATATATATATATATATATATTTACTTCGCAAATATTTCTTGGGTCTAGGTTTATGCATTGAAACAATAGTGGTTATATTTCGCTCGACGTTTCGCTTTTGATTAAAAGCATTTTCAAGAGCATTTATTTTAACTAAAAAAGAAAAAAAAACAATATCAGTTCGATACAAACTGGTTTGTTAAAATTGCCGGAAAATTGTTTTTGTAACTTCACTTGTAAGTCTTAACTGTTTTTTTTTTAGTTTGATATCATTTTAATCTGTGGTGTATTTTAGCGTTTCCTCCTGATGAAGTCATAAATAAATGACGAAATATAGAGGATGTCAGAAGTAAATTAGTTATTTATTTGACCTACAGACCGCATACCCGATATTAGATTCCTTATTTATATATATATATATATATATATATATATATATATATATATATATATATATATATATATATATATATAGCCTGTATCTTTCGTTAGCCCCGAGTTTCTGGTAAAGCGATTTTACCGATTTTTATATATCAAGTTTTGTCTTATAATTAATAAAAAAATGTACTTATTTTAACCACACTTTAAAATTGGAACAAGTATTCTAAAATTATTTATTTGTTGCCTACAAAATTACAAATGTACTAAAAAAGTAAGCTATTATTAATAAGCTAAATGTT